>PITA01013914.1:0-29384 GCA_004023965.1 Spilogale gracilis
ACAGTTCTCCACATCTAAATACAAATGATGCCAGCCCTCAATTGTCTGATTGTCTTTGGGCAGCTGCCAACTTTCATCCCAGGAGGTCTTTATTTTCTTTCAAGAGACCCAAAATCAATCACTTAATTCTTGGTGAGGTTAAGGTGGAAGATTAGAGAGGATTAGAGTCAATTATAAACACAGTCTCTTCTGCCATGCTTCCTGGGGACCAACAGAGTCTCACCAGACCCCTCATTAAAGCAATTATACCCACGAGCCAGTGATACTGTACCTACTTTATCTATTGTGCATACCTGAGTTTATACTGAAACAAAACCAGAAAAATTAAGGAAATAGGAAAAAATAGGAATAAAATAGAAAATAGGAAATAAAATACTTAAAAAACCTCACAGCCTCAGACTGGAAATAGGCTCCTTAAGAGTCTAGACAGACAGACATAAATGAGATAGGTTTCTCTCTCGCTTTTTAAAAAGATTTTATTTACCAGAGAAAAAGAGAGAGAGAGAGTGAGAGAGGCAGGCAAAAGGAGAAACAGGCTCCCTGCTGAGCAAGGGGTCAGATATGGGACTCAATGCTAAGACCCTGGGATCATGACCTGAGCCAAAGGCAGATGCTTAACTGACTGAGCCACCCAGGAATCCTGAGATATGTTTCACTTAGCTCAAGACTAGTGAGGACCATTAGCTTCTGGAACTGGCCAATGTAGGTATTAACATTAGAGCAACATTTTCTGAGCTAGAAGAAACTGAAACAATGGTGGTGGTGATGGTAGAGGGAAAACTGAACACTAAGCGAATGACAGAATGTCGGGGGCGAGGAATCTCCCACTCCATTCAGACTTGATGTTGTGGTAATGGCATGTCTGCTCAACTGGCTCCTCTGCCAGAGTAGATTCCATGTGAAGCATTTCTCTTACGCAAAAGAATAGCTAAATGGTTCACAGATGCACTGTTTAAATGTTTGCCAGCAGTCAGCTATGAACTGGAATTTGACAATCTAAAGTTCCTACTTTGTGACCTCAGAGTCACTTCAAGTTATTTCCTCATTTTTAAATGAATATTAATTGAGCCAGTAACATCTTTATGCATTTCTTATAACATTTCAGGTCTTTATAATAATGCTTCATTTTCAAAGAATGTTTCATAAAATGGGAAAGAACTATGGTTACAATTAATGCAGTCTCAAAATCGGTATTTTAATCGTACAGAAAGGCAGAAAATGTAAAGTTGTGACTCCCTGTTCTACTACAATCCAATGTCCTAGCAGTACATAAAATTTTTTCATTAGCTGGTATGGTATTAATTCCTTCTTCTGCTAGTACAATGGGCTTGGCTATGTTTGCCTTCAGATTTTAAACTTGAGATTTTTACTGGAATTTACATGATTAAAAAGGCAGCATTAATTTTGCCTTAATATTTAACTATGCTTTATTTTAATTTTTCCTTTTTAAAGAAGAAAAGTTAGTGAGAACAGAAAGGGGAGACAGACAATCATTTGGTAACTCGCTAGAGATTAATGTGGGCCTTATGGAGGACCCTGAAAGGAAGCATGAAATGAAGGTCAAATATCAGTGCTCTTACAGGTTGTTATCCCAGTCATTCTCTACCAAAGTGAACCAGCCAGTTAATTTATAGGGAAGGACCTCTTCTATTTGCAGGATTATAACAGAATTTGAGCAAATCAACAGCACTGGGACCTTAACCTGCACCTTACTTCTATCATTTACTAGCTCTGTGAACTTAGACAAGTTATTATACCCTGAGTCTTCTTTTTGTTTCTAAAATGAAAATTTTCCAGGGTCTTCCAACTAGAAGAGGAATTCTCCTGGAATTTTAGAGGGATTAGATGAACTCACAAAAGAAGAAACACCTGATACAATGCCTGGCACATGACAGTCATTGAATAAATACTAGGCAATTTTCTTTTTTCCTGTTTTAATTAAGAAAGGGTAATTTTGAAAAATTGTTTCTAGGATTCACACTTCTAACTAAGAACATTAGCAGAGACAACATTGGTGTAAGCCATTTTGTAGCAATCTTCAAAGGATGATCCATAATACACTACCCCAATGAAAAGGGGTCTGACCTTGACAATCTTCCAATCCAATTCCGTCATCTTATAGATAAGGAAATTGACCCAGAGAGCTTAAATGAGACAGTTAAGGTCTCACATATACATGGTGACACAATCAGGACTTGAAGCCAGCTCTCTTGCCTTGATTCTAGAGCTCCCAATTACCGTGTTGATATACTGCAGCTGGGCAAAAAGAAGTGTGAGTGGTCAGGGTGTCCATGAAGTCTGAAGGTTTAGGGACACTGGTAAGTTTTCAGTCAGCTTATCGGTCTCAGCAAGTGATGGAACAGTACATACTCAAATCACAACAGGAAAAATGAGAGTTCAATCTGACAGACAAATAAATAAATACTTCCAGAAATTTAAGGAAGGGCTAAGACTAACCTTGAAACTAACCTTGAGCTGACCTCATACACATATCCCCATGGCCCACAGTGGTCTGTGTCCTAAGTAGCCCTAAATGGTGGCAAATCAGAGTCTAGACATAATGGATGGGATCAAAAAAGACTTGGGGGACTTCCAAGTTTACTATACACCATATTTCCCCCAGATACCTCTTCTTCAGATCGGACTTGCAGCTAAAGTTTTAAAAGCAGATATTACCACGTGGCACACATCAGGGCATACTCACCCAGCCCCACTGAAAAACTGTATGGGATTTTGGTTGAGACCATTTTGGGACAACGCTCAGAGCAACAGTTTTCAAAAGCCAGTGTGAAAGCTTGTGCCAAGCTAGCTAGCTGTACTTCTAGGGAATCCTCTGGAGAGAAAGCTTTAAGAAACAGAGATCCTCTCCTGGAGATCCTCTTTCAGTCAATCTGTGGTGGTCTTGGGCATCTCCATTTTTCAGAAGTGCCTCAGATGCTTTCACATTCAGCCATCAAACTTACTGAAGGCGGGCGTATTTGGGGTATATAGTAAGAACTTTACAAATGGCAGATATGAAAGCTTCCAAGTCAAGTGCCTCCCCTCATGGCACAGATGTGGTCATGTGCAAGAAATGACTAAGTGTCCTCACCTTTGTTGCTCTCCCATCAGCTGTTCCTCCCTCCACTGTCAAACTTAACTGCCCATCTACCAGAATGCAGGCATATACGTTGAGTATACCTCTACTTAGTATTTCTCTTTGCCTTATGGGAGTACCTCTCTGTTCCCCTAATAGCCAGTGATCCCCTTGACATAATAAAGGAGACAATGTGTATGTTCCAGTGATCTCTGTACCTAATGCTGGGCCTGGCACATGGTAGGAACACAATAAATATTGGAAACATGAATTAAATACACCTCCCTGTTATCAAGATATGGCATCACCTCTTCCTTGGCTTTAGGAGGAAAGAATGTTGATATCCTTGGGGAAAACCTTAGGTCACTGAAAATTCTGAGATTTATTTTTCCAGGAAGCTGATAGACTCAAATTTTGAGCTCAATTTCCATGAGACAAATCCTAACCTGATGAGTGATATAAACACCCACTGTGTCGCTTCAGGAAATGAGCCACGTGGCCCCTGGGCCTTCCAAATGGTTTCCATGATTCTCAGAGTGATTCAGCCCATGGCTGTTAAACAAACACAGATGCTGATCTGGGAAGCAAAATGAGGTTAAAAACTGGTGAGCCCACAAGTCTACAAGTCTACAATAAATCAGCCCTTGAATCAACTGGGATACTTTGGGAAGCATGTAGTCTTCTGATGCAGATTCATCTTCAGCTGTTCTGAATTAATTTGGGGATTACAAAATTGGAGTATATAAATGAGAAAACAATGGAAGTGTCAGTTTATTCTGGCACCCAAAGACCTTAACTGCACGAGCAAGAGTAACTTACCATGATCCAAGAGACCATTCTTTTATTGAAAGTGAGGATAGCTGAACCTAAACTCTTTTTGGCTGTGGCTAAGGCAAGTCTGGACAACTCTGGCCATCTCAAGAGTAAATCTAAATTTATGGTATTATGAATAATTTCGGTGAGAATTTATCTCGGGGGGCAGAGAGATCATCAGGCTCCACTTTATAGTGAAGTGTCAGCTCAAGAGGCAGCAGGAATTCTGAATACCCATCTTGGTGTCTCCTTCACACTTGATTCCTGACCTAGTTCTTTTGAACTCATGGCTATGGAAGGGAAAACAATAGGGAAGGGACAGGGTGGTGTACAGTATATAACTATGGAAATAACTATACAGTGTGTATAAAGCTGCACCTAGTCCATACTGAAATTTAAGACTTTATCTTTCCAGCATCATGTGAGTATAGAAACTTAGTCCACAGCCACTATAATGAAAACCTCCTGTGCTTTTCTAAATTCTTGAGCATCTCCATATTCCTGGAAATTTCTCATTCTTGCATCCTAACAGAATTCTCCCTTCTGCATAGTCTTGTCCTCACCATCATGATCTGTCAAGCTCCCAATTCTCTGTACAGAGCATTCTGCACAGATATGCCTCTGACATGGTGTATCCCTCTACTATATTGTCCCCCACCCCCTAGTTGGATTTGTAGTTCTATTTCCTTCATTGCTTTTCTCAATCAATACCCTTCCATTTTGTCTTTTATATCTTCAGAGAGGAGGGAGGCAAAGAAGCTATGAACACTATGTTAGGTTTATCTTATGACAGCTGTTTGAATAAAAAACTGTAGAGTTTGGAACCAAACAGCCCATTTTTAAATATGCCACTAAAAGAAACAACACAGGTTGTAAAGAAGAGACCTTTACAGTGTTCCCCAGAGCCCCATATAGCTTTGACCAGGGTTCCTCGAGTGTTCATATGCAAGAGAAATACCCAATGCAGGAGACAGTACGGGTCTCAATGCATTGAGACGTTGATGGTATAGTGCAGCAGCACCAACTGACAGCATTATTTGCAAGAAGTAGTACTAGAGACCAGTAGTAGCCATGCCCAGTGGCAGCATCAGGTCCCTATGGAGGTGATGAAAGTGGCTCTACCCTTCAAGAGAGAATTACTGTGGGCTCTGCCAGCTGAGGCAAGGCAACTTCACACGGATCCACATGGACTGGACGCTTTGGAGGCAGACATCTCTGAGTGAGTCTGGAGCAGAAGAATAAGAAAAGGCCACATGACTTTTGGTCACTAAAAGAATTATTTGAAGTGTATGTGAGATACCACTTACAAACTGGGGGATTAATATGGGAGCTAGTGATACAATAATAGCAGACTGTAGAAAGAGCCAGTGAAAAGCTTGTTAATATCACTTTAATTCCATGTTTTATATTCTAGAGAGTAACACAAATGCAGAGTGAGGATGTCTGGCTTGAAGACACTTAGATCACTTATGACAAAAAGTGACATCCATATATGATTCGACTTGACATACTGATATCCAAGTTTTAATAGAAAATCTAAGTTAAAAGTTCCTATTTTTATTTTTTTAAAGATTTTATTTATCTATTTGATAGAGAGAAACACAGCAAGAGAGGGAACACAAGCAGGGGGAGTGAGAGAGAGAGAGGCAGGCTTCCCACTGAGCGGGGAACCTGATGCGGGGCTCAATCCCGGGACTCCAGGATCATGACCCCAGCCGAAGGCAGATGCTTAATGACTGAGCCACCCAGGTGTCCCCAAAAGTTCCTCTTTTTAATATAAATGATTTTTAGAAGTTTCCAGGAATCTTTGATCAAAAGTCCTATATGTATGCCCACTATCTGATTCTGTGTTCTCTTAAATGAGGATCTGGAATATATGCCTTCCATATAGATATTAGAGACATACTTTTAGTTTTTAGACTTTGAATGCTTGAGAATTTGATAAATTTATTATAGTATTTCTGCTATAAAAATATAATCAGGAACAGCCTTCTTATATTTCTTTTGCTAAGGCTGGGTAGATGGATGAATGGATGGATGGATAGATAGATAAAAAGATGAATGAATGGGGCTAATCTGTTTTAATTATTTCATAGGATCTCTAAAGCAGCTAACAACAGCATGGAGTTTAGTTAGCCACTGGAAATGTTTCCTCACTTTCCATTCCTTAAACATCACTGATATTATAAAACAAGAAAGAAAGATTACTGGACACGAAATCAACAGCTCTATGTCGCAAATCACCACGAGCCCTCAGACACGTTTCTTCACTTCTTCCCAAGTCAAATTTCTCATCCATATAATCAAAGAATTGGACTTAATTGTCTCTTAAATCTCTTTTTGCTCTCAATTTCTATGATTCTGCTTTTCTTTAGTTATTCTAAAATGGGTAGAGCAATGGTTTTCCAACTTTATAAACTCGTGGTATCCTTAATTCATATGGTACATAAATAAATCTTAACATTGAAAAAAGGGGAGATGTTCTGTGGATGAATTGTAAGTGTGAGGTAGATTTTACATTTTCTTGGTACACTCTTCAACCCTCTCCTGGACGGTCTAGTCTTCTATAGACACCAATTTATAAACTGTTATACTATGGAAGTAGGGGATAAAGCCCTTGAAACTAACTAAACACATTTGAAATGATGAAGTAGAAGCCAAATCTTGAATACAGCTAGAAAATGGGGCATCCAGGGTTCTGGTTAGTTCCAGAGTCAATTAGGAAAAGCATAAAAGTTTCAGAGATATGCCCCATAAAAGAGGGGATTGATTTTCTTTCCTCTATGACCAATTTCTTTCCTCAATGACTTCAAGACCAAATTCTCTAAGTTTTGTGTCAACTTCACATTCCTTGAAAAATGAAGACACAAAATGGGGAGTGCCTCTAGAGAAGTTTTGGACAGACAACTTAAATCAAATCCAAGGAAAGAAAAATGCCTTTTAAATTGTATCAAATAGCATGATGCAATGACACATCAATAACAACTGCCTGTGGCCACATTTTTAAATGATGGCTTGAAATTTATCCCTATTGCCCTCTTCCATCTCTCTTAAAATAAATTGCAAATAAGGTTGAGTGAGGAATGTCATCTATGCTTTTCCCATTATTCCTCCATCCAATTCAGAAATGAAAATGATGTTGATGCTTTATTTTGGTCAACTTTTGTTAGAATTCTCACTGTAATCCATCATGTTCTCTAAAAATATTAGCAATTCCTTTTGACCTAATAGAAGACAGTGAGTTTCAAATTGACTTGTTGACAGGGGTAAGTAATAGACTATGGTACTTTTCAGCTATTTTAGGTAAAGCCTGTTCTTGACATAATTCTGATGGATGGTAGTAAAACACACAATGGACAAGAATTAAAAGGGGCAATGAAAAAAAGTAATCATATTTCCCCCACCTTTCTCTCTTGTCTGCCTCTCCACAAGAGAATGGTACGTCAGAGAGACCTTCACTATGAAATTTATAATTGTTCCTTTATTTAGCACAGCTCAAGGCTGTAACTGGCTGTATGGCTGTATCACCAGGGACTCAGGAAAACTTGAAATAGTCATTGAAAATGAAGGATAAAGAATAGAAAAAAAAACCTCCTAAGTGATGTCATTTCCTGCAAAAAAGAATTACCATCCCTTTATTCCTTATCTACTCTAAATTTATTCCATCTCATCTTCATCTTTGTTTAAATAAAGTAAGACTGTACTGATTTAGGTTTTAGGCATAAATTTCTCCTTAGTGAAAAATAAAAATTAAAGATTTCCTTGCATAATTTGCCACAATATTTTTTCTTCTATTTACTTATCTATACATTAAGAATTTATGGGTTTCCTATACGTTAAGCACTATTAATTGATGGAAAGAAAAAATATGGTGTAAAACATGATTCCTCCCCTCAGGAAACTCATGATTCGACTTTTTTTTTTTTTTTTTATTGTTACTAAAACAAACTGAGGACTTGGAGGGAGGGGGGTGGAGGGATGGGAGAGCCTGGTGGTGGGTACTGGGGACACCTAAAGCGTGGAGCACTGGGTGTGGGGAGCGGGGAATGAATCTTGGAACATGGTTTGACTTTTCTGCATTGAAATCATAGCCTGAGTATCGACAAAGACGTCTCTAAGCAGAATGTATTGCTCTTAATAGGAAACTTAAAATAAAACCAGAATAAATTAGGAATACTAACGGCAATACAGAAAAAATCAGCTAATTTTTCACTTTCTATTATAGCTTAGTTATGTACAACGACATTCTGTCATTTTCTCCAGTCCTATCTAGCTGGCGATGCAGTGCTGCTGTGCGAGACCAGAGGCTCCCTTCTCATACTAATGACAACCATGAGCAACTACTTGCAGAGAAGCAGCTCGCTGGTCCTTCCTTTCTCCAACGAAAGGTGTGTAAGGTCTTGATACGAAATTTGAAGGGGAAAAATTCTAAAGAGAAAACAGTACTTTTAAGTATCTTACAATTTTTCTCTCTATCTCACTTTTATGTAAGATTATGACTCTTGGTTTTAGCTCAAGTCATGATCCTGGGGTCCTGAGATCAAGTCCTGAG
Organism: Spilogale gracilis; assembly: GCA_004023965.1. Lineage (NCBI taxonomy): Eukaryota > Metazoa > Chordata > Mammalia > Carnivora > Mephitidae > Spilogale > Spilogale gracilis. The sequence continues at coordinate 8,442 of PITA01013914.1, forward strand.
GAAGGCTCTGCCCTCAGTGAGGACTCCATTTAAGACTGTCTTTCCCTCTTTCTCTACCCCTCCCCTCTGCTCTCTCTCTCTCCCTTTCTCTGAAGTAAACAAATATATCTTAAAAAAAATAGAAGACTACATGGGGCGATCATTTTTACATCTATCTGATTTAATCCTGCCAATGTTATTGTGAAAGAGACATTATTAAGATTCAAAAATTGGGGTACTTAAAGCATTTTTTAACCTGCAAAATCCCTTTTTGTTTTGAACAGTGATTTGAACTTTGTTTTATTTTACTGTGTCAAGAAAACATAACATGAGATCTACCCTCTTCACAAATTTTTAATTGTATAGTATGGTAGAATTGACTATAGGTACAATGTGGTATGGTAGACCTCTAAAATTATTCATCTTGCTTAATTGAAATTTTCTGTCTATTAATTAGTAATCCCTTTTCTCTTCTCCCCCTAGCCCATGGCAGTCACCATTCTACTCTTTGATTCTATGAATTGGATCATTTTAGATACATCAAGTAAGTGGAATCATGTGTTGTTGTCTTTCTGTGACTGGCTTATTTCACCTAGCATAATGTTCTCAATATTCTTCCATGTTGTGACATACTGCAGAATCTCTACTTTCTTTTTCCTTTTTTCTTTTTTTTTTCAGAATCTCTACTTTCTTAAGGCTGGATGATATGCCACTGTATGTATAAAATACATTTTTATCTATTCATCTGTCGATGGACAGGTTGTTTCCATGCACTGTCTATTATGAATGGCACTGAAATGAACAAGGGAGTACTAATATCACCTTGAGATCTTGATTTAAATTCCTTTGGATAAATATCCAAAAGTAGGAGACCTGGATAATTTGGTAGCCTATTTTTAATTTTTTGAGTAACATCCGTCATGTTTTCCATAGCAGGGTCACCATTTTGCATTCTCATCAACAATGCACAAAGATTCTCTCACCAACACTCATTACCTCTTGTCTTTTTGATAACAGACATCCTACCAGGTGTGAGATGATATCTCATTGTAGTTTTGATTTACATTTTCTTGATGATTAGTGACATTGAAGGTTTTTCATATACCCATTGGACATTTGTATGTTTTCTTTTGAGAAATGTCTATTCAAGTCTGACTCAACCCATTTCATTTTCTTTTTTGGCCCCCTAACTCATTTCTTTTTCACCTCACCCCTTTCCTCTGGCAACTACCAATCAGTTCTCTGAATCTATGAACTTTTTTGTTGTTGTTGCTGTTTTGTTTTAGATTTCACATAAAAGAGAGCTCATATGGTATCTTCCTTTCTCTTTCTGACTTAGGGTCCTTAACATAAAGCCCTCAAGGTCCATCCATTTTTTGCAAATGGCAACATTCCATTCTTCTTTATGGCTGAATAATATTCCATTGTGTATACATACCACAATACATCTTTATACTATTCCTCTGTTGATGGTCCGTATCATCACAATTATAAATAATTCTGCAACGGACATGGGAGTGCATGTATCTTTTCAAGTTTTAATTTTTCTTCAGATAAATACCCAGAAGAGGAATTGCTGGATCACATGGTAGTTACATTTTTAATTTTTTGAGAAATCTCCATATTGTTTTCCATAGCAGCTGCACCAATTTACATCCCCTCCAAGAGTGCACAAGTGTTCCCTTTTCTTCACACCCTCACCAACACTTGTTATTTCTTGTCTTTTTGATAATAGCTATTCTAACAGGTGTGAGGTAAAATCTCTTTGTGGGTCTGATTTATATTTCCCTCACGATTATTCATGCTGAGCATCTTTTCATGTACCTGTTGGTCCTCTATACATCTTCTTTGGAAAATGTGTCCTCAGATTTTCTGTCCATGTTTTAATTGGATATGTGGGGTTTGTGTGTGTGTGTGTGTGATTGGGTTGTAGAAGTTCTTTATATATTTTGGATATTAATTCTTTATCAGATATATGAATTGCAAATATTTTCTTCCATTTAGTAGGTTGCCTTTTCATTTTTTTTGATGGTTTCCTTTGCTGCAAAGAAGCGTTTTATTATGATATAGTCCCATTTATTGATTTTTGCTTTTGTTGCTTTTGCTTTTGGTGTTAGATTTAAAAAAATCATCATCAAAACCTATGTTAGGGCATTTACCACCTGTGTTTTCTTTTAGAAATTTTATGGTTTCAAGTTTTATGTTTAAGTCTTCAATTTTAAATTAATTTTTGTGCATGATGTAAGATAGTAGTCTAGTTTCATTCTTTTCATGTGGTGATACAGCTTTTCCAACACCATTTATTGAATAAACTCTTTTCCCCATTGTATATTCTTGGCACCTTGGTCATAAGTTAATTGATCATATAGACAGCTTTATTTCTGGGCTCTATTTTCTATTCTGCTGATATATGTATCTATTTTTATGACAATACCACAATGTTTCAATTACTGTGCTTTTATAGTATGGCTTGAAATCAGGAAAAATGATGCTTCCAGCTTTGTTTTTCTTTTCCAAGATTGCTTTGGCTATTTAGTGTTTTTTCGTGGTTCCATACAAATTTTATGGTTATTTGTTCTATTTCTTTGAAAACTGCCACTGGAATTTGATAGAGATTGCACTGAATCTGCAGATTTATTTGGGTAGTATGAACATTTATTTGGGTAGTATAACATTAATTGGTCCAATCCATGAGCATGGAATATTTTTCCATTTATGTGTGTCCTCTTCAATATCAAAATGTCTTCAGTTTATTCAGGTTATTAGTTTTTATGCTATTGAGTTGTAGGAGTTCCTTTTATATTTTGGAAATTAATTCCCTATGGGATACCTAGCTTGAAAATATTTTCTCCCATTCTCTAGGCTGCCTTTTCACTCTCTTCTTCTTTTTTTTTTTTGTTGAGCAGAATCTTTTTAGTTTGATGTAGTTCCATTTGTTTATTTTTGGTTTCATTGCCTATGCTTTTGGTTGTCATATCCATGAAATCATTGCTATAATAAGTAACCAATGTTAAAAAAGTTTTCCCCTTATTTTTTTCTAGGGCTTTTATAGGTTTTTTTTTTTACTTTAAATTTATTTTATTTTTTCAGTGTTCCAAGATTCATTGTTTATGCCCCACACCCAGTGCTCCATGCAATACGTGCCCTCAGTACCCACCACTATCTCCCCACCCCCTTTCCTCCAAGTCCCTCAGTTTGTTTCTGTGTCCAAAGTCTCTGTTGTTTCATTTCTCTCCCTGAATTACCCTACTTCCCATTTCCTTTCCTTCTCCTACTATCCTTTATATTACTCCTTATGCACCGTAAGTAAGTGAAACCATGTGATTCTTGACTTTCTCTACTTGGCTTATTTCACTCAGCATAATCTCTTCCAATCCAGTCCATGTTGCTACAAAAGTTGGATATTCATCCTTTCTGATGGAGGCATAGTATTCCATTATATATAGGTACCACATCTTCTTTATCCATTCATCTGTTGATGGGCACATTGGCTCTTTCCACAGTTTGGCGATTATGGTCATTGCTGCGATGAACATTGGGGTTCAATATGGTCCTTCTTTTCACTACATCTGTATCTTTGGAGTAAATTCCCACTAGTGCAATTGCAGGGTCATAGGGTAGCTCTGTTTTTAATTTTTTAAGGACTCTCCACACTGTTTTCCAAAGCGGCTAAACTAACTTGCATTCCCACCAACAGTGTAACAGGGTTCCCCTTTCTCCGCAGCCTCTCCAACACTTGTTGTTTTCTGTCTTGTTAATTTTGGCCATTCTGACTGATGTAAGGTGGTATCTCAGTGTGGTTTTGATTTGAATTTCCCTGATAGCTAGTGATGTTGAACATTTTTTCATGTGTCTGTTAGCCGTTTGTATATCGTCTATGGAGAAGTGCCTCTTCATGTCTCTTGCCCATTTTTTGATGTGTTCATCTTCTTTTTGGATGTTGAGTTGGAGTAGTTCTTTATAGATCTTGGATACCAGCCCTTTGTCTGTAGTGTCATTTGCAAATATCCTCTTCCAATCCATGGATTGCCTCTTTGTTTTGTTGACTATTTCTTTTGCTGTGCAGAAGCTTTTTAATTTGATGATGTCCCAAAAGTTCATTTTTGCTTTTGTCTCCTTTGGCTTTGGAGACGTGTCTTGAAAGAAGTTGCTGTGGTTGATGTCAAAGAGGTTACTGCCTATGTTCTCTTCCAGGATTTTGATGGATTCCTGCCTCACATTGAGGTCTTTCATCCATTTTGAGTTTGCCCTTGTGTGTGGTGTAAGAGAATGGTCTAGTTTCATTCTTCTATATGTAGCTGTCCAATTTTCCCAGCACCATTTATTGAAGAGACAGTCTTTTTTTCCACTGGGTATTTTTTCCTGCTTTGTTGAAGATGATTTGACCATAGATTTGTGGGTCCATATCTAGACTCTCTACTCTGTTCCATTGGTCTATTTGTCTGTTTTTGTGCCAGTACCATGCTGTCTTGGTGATCACAGCTTTGTAATAAAGCCTGAAGTCAGGTGATGTGATGCCCCCAGCTTTGTTTTTCTTCTTCAACAATTTCTTAGCGATTTGATAAACCATTGGCCAAACTCATCCAAATGAAAAGGGAGAAGACCCAAATTAATAAAATCATGAATGAAAGGGGAGAGATCACGACTAACACCAAGGAAATAGAAACAATCATCAGAAATTACTATCAACAATTATATGCCAATAAGTATAACAACCTAGAAGATATGAATACATTCCTGGAAACCTATAAACTTCCAAGACTGAAAAAGGAAGAAAGTGACAATTTGAATAGATCTATATCTAGCAACGAGATTGAAGCAGTCATCAAAAACCGCCCAAAAAACAAGAGCACAGGACCAGATGGATTCCCTGGGGAATTCTAGGGCTTTTATAGTTTTAAGTCTAATGTTGAAGTATTTAATCCATATGAAGTTTATTTTGTGTATGATGTAAGGTTTCAATTTCATTATTTTGCATGTAGATAAGCAGTCTTCACAGCACCATTTTTTTTTTTTTAAGAAATCATCCTTTTCCTACTGTGTATTCTTGACACCCTTACTGAAGGTCAATTTACTACATATGTGAGGCTTTACTTCTGGGTTTTCTACTCTGTTCTATTGGTTCATATGCCCATCTTTATGCCAGTACCATACTGTTTTGATTATTGTAACTTTGAAATATATTTTGAAATCAAAAAGTGTAAGTACTCCAACTTCATTATTCTTCTCAAAATTCGGCTATTCATGGTTCCACATGAATTTTGGAATTTTTTTTCTATTTCTGCAAAAAGTGGCACTAGAATTTTTATAGGACTGGAATTAATCTGTATATAGTTTTGGGTAATAAGGATACTTCATGATATTAAGTCTTCCCATCCATGAACACTGGAAGTCTTTCCTTTTGTTTCTATCTTCTTCAATGTCTTTCTTTCTCTCTCTCTCTTTTTTAACATATTGATTTATCCATTTTATACATTCATTGCAAATATAATATCTCAAAAACTAAATGCAACATCATATCTTTATCTCTTAATAGAATGGGAAAAAATAGAGACCAAACTTAATGTGCTTCAATAAGAATATTAACACGTTTTTTTTCTTTCATCAGTGCTTTTGTACTCTTTAATATACAAGTATTTCATTTTCTTAGTTAAGCTGATTCCCAAGCATTTTATTCCTTTAGATGCTGTTGTAAATGAGACTGGTTTTCTAATTTCACTTTCAGGTAGTTTATTTTAGTGTATAGATGTGACTAATTTTTGTATATTTCAATGATCATACAGCATCATCAATTGGGATTTATCTCTGGGATGCAACCAGGAGTTTTTATCTTATGCTAGTCTATACTCAGTCTCCAGTGATTAGTCAATTGCCCTTTAATTGTTTCTTTTTTTTCTTCTTTCTTTTTTTTTTTTTTTAAAGATTTTATTTATTTGACAGAGAGAAACACAGCCAGAGAGGGAACACAAGCAGGAGGAGTGAGAGAGGGAGAAGCAGGCTTCCCGCCGAGCAGGAAGCCTGATGTGGGGCTCGATCCCAGGTCTCTAGGATCATTACCTGTGCCGAAGGCAGTTACTTAACCAACTGAGCCACCCAGGCGCCCCAACCCTTTAGCTGTTTCTAACAAGCTCCAGCAGTAGTTTCTTTCTTTCTTTTTTTTAAAAATTTTATTTATTTTTTTGACAGAGAGATCACAAGTAGGCAGAGAGGGAGGCAGAGAGAGCAGAGAAAACAGATTCCCTGCTGAGCAGAGAGCCTGACATGGGCCTCAGTCCCGGGACCCTGAGATCATGACCTGAGCTGAAGGCAGAAGCCTTAACCCACTGAGCCACCCAGAAGCCCCCAGAAGTGGTTTCTGATTCCATTAAGCTGTGATTTCATATATTCCTTCAGCTTTCAGGGCAGTGGTTTGCATTGTGAAGTCAATTGTTTAATAAGTCTAAGAAGAGGTATTGTTTTTTAGTTTGTTTAGCTTTTTCTTTATTGTAAACATGGGATGACAATTTCCAAACTCTTTACATGTTAAACCAGACTTCAGAAGTCTCCAGATTTTCAATTCTGTCTATATGGTATGTACTTTTTAGGGGTATGAGTGGCCTCTTCCACATAATTTTGAGATTCACTCATGTTGTTGCATGTATCAACAGTTTGTTATTTTTTATAACAGGGTAGAATTCCATTGTTATATATACACCAAAATGTGTTTATCCACTCATTTGTTGATCAAAATTTGGGTTCTCAGTTATTGACTGCTGTGAATAAAGCTGCTATAAACAAAAGTATGTAAGACTGCATTAGCAGATTTTCCTCTTTTTTCTCCTTGAGCCAATTCCTAGGAGATGAATGGCTGGGTGATTTTGGTGGGTGTATATTTAACTTTTTCCTAAATTGCCAAAACATTTTCCAAATTGGTTTTACTATTTTACATTGTCACCAGCAGTGTATGAGAGTACTACTTTCTTCCCATCCTCACCAACTCTTGACCTGGTTAAGTTTTGTTAATTTTCATCATTCTAATGGCTGTGTAATAGAACTTCATAGTTTTAATTTGCATTTTTTGTAAGATTTTATTCATTTGACACAGAGGGAGAAAGAGAGACAGGGATCATTAGTAGGCTGAGAGGCAGACAGAGGGACAGGGAAAAGCAGGCTCCCTGCTGAGCAAAGAGACCCATATGGGGCTAAATCCCAGGACCCTGGGATCATGACCAGAGCCCAAAGCAGACACTTAACTGACTTGAGCCACCCAGGTGCCCCTTAATTTGCATTTTCATTATGACTAACGATGATCATCTTTTCATGTCCTTTTGTCCTTATCTGCTTTGTTGTATCTTCATTTGTGGTGTCTACTCAAACCTTTCATTCATTTGGTAATGATGAGGGTCCTTTGTCTTTCTGTTAAGTTGCATGTTTTTTAATGTGTTCTGGATACAGGTCCTTTGTCTGATACATGAATTCTGAATATTACCTCTCATATTATGGCTTGCCTTTTTTCCCTCTTAATTATAATTTTCCATGTACAGAGGCTTTTAATCTGTGGAAATGTCCCAATTATTTTTCTATGGTTTGCTGAATTATAAGGAATTTCTCTTGTGTTTTCTTCTAAGGTTTTATAATTTTAATTTTTATGTCTAAGTCTATAATCCAGTTTTAGTTATTTTTGCATATGGCAAGAAGTAAAAGTCAATGTAATGCATCATTTCATAGCTGCTTTCAAAACTGTTTATATCTTTATTGTCTTTGTTTTTCAGCAGTTGGTTTTGCTATGTCTAGGCATGCTATTTTTCCCTTTTGTTTTTATATTGTTGGGGTTCAATGAACTTCTTTCTATTGCTTTCAAGTGCATTTTCCATGACCTCATGGAGTATAGTTATAATAGCTACTTTAAAATCTTTTTTCTCATATTTTTTTTTTTTTAAAGATTTTATTTATTTGACAGAGGGAAACACAGCCAGAGAGGGTACACAAGCAGGGGGAGTGAGAGAGGGAGAAGCAGGCTTCCCGCCGACCAGGGAGCCCGATATGGGACTCGATCCCGGGTCTCCTGGATCATGACCTGAGCCGAAGGCAGTCGCTTAACCAACTGAGCCACTCAGGTGCCCCTTTTTTCTCATATTTTAAACTCCAAGTCATTTTGTGGTTAGCATTTATTGGCTGTCCTCTCTCTTGAGAATCACTCACATTTTCTAGGCAATTTATGATTATATTTTGTAAACCTTGGAATTTTATATTGTGTAGACCCTGAAATATGTTATAATCCTTTTGTGAATGATATAAGAATTATCCCACTTAACCATACAGTTTCAGACCCAAGTACTGCTTCACTTTCCCATGGTTATGGCTCACATGTAAATTGGGTTCTCTAAGGCACTGCTACGCTGGTTTGGGTTTTTTTCCACATGTGCACAACTCAAGTGCCAGCCTAAAATATTCAGGTTTATATGCATAATTAGAGATCCCTTTCTGATATGCAATTTTCCTTCCTCAAGCTCCAACCAGGATGGCTTTTCCCTGGTTCCTCTGACCAGAAGATAAATTTTCCTCCACAATCTGCTTGCTGTTGTTAATCTTAGAGGTGTTTTTGTATTTTATCTAGAGTTTTTAGTTGCAATCAGCTAGAAAGGTAGACCATAGTGAACTTATGCCACCATGATAGAAGAACCAATATGCATATTTCTTTTAAAGGCTGTTCTTGGGGCACCTGGGTGGCTCAGTTGGTTGAACGACTGCCTTCAGCTCAGGTCATGATCTATGGAGACCCAGGATCGAGTCCCACATCGGGCTCCCTGCTCGGCGGGAAGCCTGCTTCTCCCTCTCTCACTCCTCCTGCTTGTGTTCCCTCTCTGGCCGTGTTTCTCTATGTCAAATAAATAAAATCTTAAAAAAAAAATAAAGGCTGTTCTTAAGTATTTCATTTTTTAAAAAAGATTTTATTTAGTTATTTGACAAGAGAGAGATCACAAGTAGACAGAGAGGCAGGCAAAGAGAGGGGAGGAAACAGGCTCCCTACAGAGCAGAGAGCCTGATATGGGCCTCAATCCCAGGACCCTGAGATCATGACCTGAGCTGAAGGCAGGGGCTTCAACCCACTGAGCCATCCAGGTGCCCAAGTATTTCATTTTTTAATTGTTAATATAAACTGTGTTTTATTTTCCATTATATAATTATATCTTCTAACTGATTATTGCTTATATATTTACCCACATATTTTAAAAGCTATTTACTTGCATATATTGATTTTTTATCTTTCTACATTACTGTTATTACTTTTATCACTTATTCCTTTGAGTTTCATGGGTATTTTATTGTAGTCTCTCAAGAAATATGTAGTTTTGCTTCTTCCTTTTCCAATTTTCATGTTGGAAATCATTTTCTCTTGTCTAATTATATCGGCTAACACCTGGGATATGTTGTTAATAGAAGAAAGAGTGGGCATCTTTAACTTTATTCTGACCCTAGTGGGACTACTTCTAAAGTTTTTCTGTGAAGCAAAAATATGGCTCTAGAAATGAGTTACACATATTTAGTGTTAAAGAAGGGGTAATACTTATTTTGTTGAGTGTATTTTTTAAATCAGAAATGGGTGTCGAATTTTGTCAAAGGCCTTTTTAGTATCTATAAGAAATAATCACTTATTATTTATCCTTAGCTATTAATGGTAATGAGCTATATTAGATTTCCTAATATTAAAACATTTTGGAATAAATCACTTGACCACGGGTGTATTTTATTAATATACAATTGGAATCTGTTTGCTGGTGTATAACTTTGAATTTTGGCATCACTATTTAAAACTGAGACTGGTTCTTAAGTTTTCTTTTTGTATTTTATGTGATTTGGGCATCAATGTCAGACTTGTTTAATTAAAGAAATTTGGAAGTTTCCCTATTTTTTCTATGTTTTAGGAGCAAGGATGATGGAATATCTTTGAGAAAAATAATTGAATCTGGGGCTTCTTATAGAATAATTCTTTCACATCTCACTATTTTTTTCCGTGAAAAATTATTTATTAATTAATTTTAATTAATTAATTATTTTTTATCTCTATTGAGGTCAATTTTGACATATTGTATTTTTGTGAGAAGCTATCCATTTCATTTTTTGAATATATTGCATAGAGATTTACAAAATATTATGACTTTTACAATTACTCTTTATCAAAAGTTTTTTACCCCACATCATTTCTTATTTTATTTATCTACATTTTCATCTCTTTTTCTGGGTAATATCAGCTAGCGGTTTGTCTATTTTGTTAAATTTTCAACAGCAATCAGTATTTTGATTTATTTAGTTAGTTTTACCATTTTTCCTACTTCCTATTTCAATTTCTATTCCTTATTTTTAAATATTCTTTCTTCTCTTTCTCCTCTATCTTACTGAGTTGGGGATTTAATTGGTTTATTTTAATTTTTAATTTTTATTTATCTAAGTATCATAAGTGTGCAGAGCTCTGAATTTTCCTCTAATCAGTGCTTTAAATGTATATCATAAATTTCTTAGGAAGAGTTTATATGTGGAGTATTTACCAATTTTTTGGTCTATATCAGCCTATTTTTCCTTAGGATTGATATTTAGAAGACATCTTGCCTACAAATAAAATTGTTGGCTCCCACCTTCTTCAGTTTCTTAAAATTGTTCTTCCACTATTTTCTTACTTTATGATCTTATTTTCTTTCTAAGTGACTTGGCCTTTTTGCATAGATACACAGAAGACTGCTTTTATATATTTGATTTCTAATAGGTTCATTAGATTATATCATAGAATTGACCATGATAGGCCATTTTTTCCATGTACACAGTGGACTCTTTCTTTTTTTTTTTTTTTTCATAGTGGACTCTTTCAATTCATAGATCCAAGTTTCCTTTTTCTTTTCTTTTTTTTTCTTTTCTTTTTTTCCTTTCCTTTCCTTTCCTTTCCTTTCCTTTCCTTTCCTTTCCTTTCCTTTCCTTTCCTTTCCTTTCCTTTCCTTTCCTTTCTTTTTCCTTCCTTCCTTCCTTCCTTCTCTCCCTCCTTTTGTGCAAAAGGTGGTTTTATTAAGGCACGGGGATAGGACCCAAAGGCAGAAAGAGTTGCAATGGGGTCATGAGGAGTGGCCCACTTATATACTTTCAAGTTGGGAGGGGATTAGGGATAGCATAAGCCTCCCAGGTATTCTGGAAGCAAGGTTTCCAGGATCCTGATGGGGCTAGCTATTGTTAGGAAAGGTCATTTATTACTGTTTACTAAAAACTCAGTCATGAGACTCTTCAGATGTTTATCAGCAGGTCAGATGCTTGGAGGGATGATTGCCAACATGTATCTTGAAGCGGTAGAGATAAAGGAGGTTTTCCAAGAAATTTTTCTATGTTGAAGTAGATTTACAGGGTCCTGGCGATTGGCCTAAGATTTCCTTTTGCCCTTGGCAAAGTGCCAACACTGAGATAGCTGAGTCCTTAGAGGAATGTCTCTCTGCTTGTTTCAAGGACTTGTTAATGGGCTGTAGGTCATAAGGAGATTTAATAATTTTTCTTCTGCTTTTGTTTACCATATCCTTCCCCCACTGAACAATTTTGACCCTTAAATATTTAAGGTTACTGAGGGTGGAAGGTCCCATCTTCTGTAACTTCTTCCTGCTGAATAGGGGAGTAGGGATGTCTCTACCTATGGGTCAACATTGTCAGCTGGGACTTACAAAGATATAGGAGTTATGAAAGGCAGAGGCAGTTGAATCCAATGGAGATCAAATGTGTGGATCTTCCCAAGCAGAAAGGATCATCTGCCAGCTGGAAATTATAGCAGTGAAGGAGTCTCACCACCAAGTGGAGAGACATGGAAGAAAACAGCAAAGCATGATTAGAATAATGAAAAGAAAAAGCAGCCTAAATAAGAGTCCTTTGATAATTGACAAAAATCCTTTTTCAGTCCAGGAATTTAATCAATCATTAAAGGAAAGAGGAGTCGTTGAAAGTGCCAAGTTGGGTACTCATGTCAGTCAGAAACCTAGAAATATTTTTGTGGTAATCTGGAACATATACACAGCATCTTGTTTTTGTGCTAGCACACGTTTCACCTTGTACAGCAGTTAAAACATATACTGCCACTCTATTTGTAAAACTGCTTAATGCATTTGTGTCACTTGAGGATGCTATTTTGAGTATCATTTAAGGCTTTGACTGTATAGTTATTAAGAGCTTCCATGTGCCAAACAACATCCTCCAGTCCCAAAGAGGGGGAAAAAATGGATGTTAGGTAGTCATACCAATGAGACACAAACCATGTCTACATTGTTTTTAAATTTGGAAGGTTGGCTGGGTTATAGTTTTAATAATGCATCTGTGCATCCAGGAAAAACCCAAAGTACTTCAGCCTATCCAGCCTGTGGGAAGTCATGGATACAAATCAGAGCCACATAGCCATTGGGTCCCATTAGGGCTCAGCCATCTAATTTTGGGCCTCTTTGAACTGCAGTCAGGATATCAATGGCTACTCAGTTTTGAAGAGCCACCTTTTGAATCTGTGGATGAGTGCATGTCAAGTTTAGTTAAAGGTCATCCCTGCATGCTTGGGTAAAGCCTCTACTTGTAATGTTACATCACTGGAGGTAGTTCCTCAGACAAATATGACTAAGGAATAAAACCATGAAGGAGACTTCTTTGTTTGAGATCTAACCTTAACAACATCCTAATTATAAGGAATTATGAAGACTTGTCTCAGGAAATAAGGGCATCCCCAAGTGCATCATCCAATCCAATCATAGAGAAAGTGGGGTCATCCTTTATCCCCACAAGTCCATAGCTAACCCATGGAGTGGGGAATGCTCTGGCTTTTAAGGAGCAATTTTGTTTTCCCAGCCACACAGAATTGGTCAAGGTGCTAGTTTTTTTCAGCTGTTCAAATAATCATATGCCTATGGGGTCCTGTTATTATCCTCACAGAATAACAAGCAGAGAGACTGTCTATACAAGAGCCATTGTCAAAATTTCTCTGAAATTTACCCCAAGTTTTCTAGCTTAGGTAAACAACAAATATTCAAAGACAATCAGAATGAGAATTTAACATATGCAAAGATTTGTTATTTTTCACAATTTTTCTCTCAAAAATCACCCTTATTTCCAGAGATAGCCAAATCAAGACTAATTTGTTTGCAAAACAAGCCCAATTTTAACAAACTTGGCCTAATTATTTATGTACGCTCCACAAGAATAGTAACTGATTATGGATTTTTTAAAAATCTGCTTTGCTGGAATTTTTATAAAGACTCTCTGGGGGGCACCTGGGTGGCTCAGTTGGTTGAGCGACTGCCTTCAGCTCAGGTCATGATCCTGGAGTCCTGGGATCAAGCCTCACATCAGGGTCCCTGCTCAGCAGGAAGCCTGCTTCTTCCTTTCTCACTTCCCCTGCTTGTGTTCCTTCTCTAGCTGTGTTTCTCTCTGTCAAAAAAAAAAAAAATACTCTCTAGGTTGAACCCTTAGTAGCCTCTACAGGCCAGAAGGCAAGCCAAGTACTTGCCACTGCACATGCCTGCAATACCTGTAGACTTGGAAGATTCTTCTTTTCAAGGTCCCCAATATATCTTGAGGTTCCTGCACCTGCTAGGAAGTGACATTCTTTACTCAGCTGGTAAGGGTGGCTGGGAACTCTGTGAACAAGGTATCAGGCCAACATTTCCAAGGGGCTTTATGACTTTGATAAGTTCAACCCTAGTTCCTTAAAGCTGTTTGGTCATACCTGAATCTAGTATGTCTCTATCAAGTATGACTTCCAGTCAAAGCCTTGGTAAAATTATCTATGTTTCCAATGATGTCCGGTTACAAGAACAGATTCTTATTGAACTTATGCAACTGACTATGTTTGCCATGGAAGAAGGAATATTTAATTAAAACTTCTTGAATTTCAGAGGTTTCAAGTAGAGAGAAAGGTTAAATGCTTCAGTTTGTTCACAAATGATTACTTTATTTATCACGTTTCTGTAAATCATAGATATTTTAAGAAAAACTTCCCTTAATCTGGAAGGGCAAATATTAGAGAACAAGCAATGTTTCAAATAAGAGTCACAAAACTATAATCATCTTATTAATTCATTTAGTCCCATGTCACTAATTCTTGCTCAGTTTGAATGCAACTTTTTTTTTTTTTAAATAAACTGAGCCTCTTTCTAGGCTTGATTTTTTTTTTTTAAGAGTTTATGTATTTACAGCTAGAGAGGGAACATAAGCAGGGGGAGTGAGAGAGGGAGAAGCAGGCTTCCTGCGGAGCAGGGAACTCAATGCAGGGCTCTATCCCAGGACCCTAGGATCATGACCTGAGCTGAAGGCAGATGCTTAATGACTGAGCCATCCAGGTGCCCCTGAATACAACTTTTTAGTCAATACTGAAGATTTTAGTTTTGATCGCAAAGATACTGAATACCTGTACTTGTCCTTAAATGAACCTCCTTGGAGATGAAATTCATTTTGCAAGACAACAAGAATAATTAGAAATCTAAAAAACCAGGGCTCTTGGATTGAGTCCCACTGCTTAGTGGGGAGTCTGCTTCTCCCTCTAACTCACCCCTGCTCATGATCTCTCTCTCTCTCACTCTTTCAAATAAATAAAACCTTTAAAAAATGAAATGACAAAAACCCAGAAATGCACATTGTTAATGGTCTGAGAGTTCATTATGATGCAACTCACAAAGAATTCTATTATTTTTGTGGCACATAACACTTCAATAACCAGAATATCAAGTGATGACCTAATACCAGAAGGTAAGATACCAAATAAACAAGCCTAATTAGTCAATGAGACTTCACTTATAATTTAAATCTTGAGGAAGTTTATTAAAACCTCAGAAAGTTTTAAAGCATGCCCAAATAGGATTAGGGTCATCAAAGACCTAATAAAGGTAAAATATAGAAACTGGTTTTTCTGGGCAGGCAAAGAGAAAATGACTGTTTATATTTTCTTAAGAGCAGACAAACAATTCAAGAAAATTGTATCTTTTTAACAGAGAGAAAGCAGACTTCTCAATTTTATAGCAATGTACTTTAATATTCATTCATTTCAATCTTAGTCTATCCTGACCACACCTAACATGCCTTTCCAAAGGTTTCCCTTCACAAAACTTCTACAGCTTTTCTTTGCATTCAGATTTTGTCCCAAGCCATTTCTCTCCAAACGACCAGTCTCATTTAGGACAAAACTGCTTTCTTTAACCTTCAAGGAAAATGCATTCCCATTCCTTATATCTTTCTTACATATCTCCTACTTTTTTACACACAGAGTTGTTTCCCTATTCCTATCAGTTTTAATTACATTTAGCAGAATTCTGCACTTTTAGAAACCTCAGTCTCCAGTGAAGACCAAGTAATATCCAATTGTGAACTTTTACACTAGAATTCCCTAGACAGTAAATTTATGAGCTGATTAAGTGCAAAGCATGTATACCAACACATTTAAATATCCTTAGTTTCTTTACAATAAGAAGTCAAAAGCACAAGTTTCAGCCTACCAAAGATTTTGAAAGCTATCTTAACAATTACCCATGAACACTTTGAGACAGACCAGATTAACCATCATTTTAAGTCATCTTTTTGCTAACAAACTGCAACAGAGATAACATGAGTTTATTTGAGCTTCAGCAAACCTTGGTGAGTAAGTTTCACATTAATGCTGATAACTTTAAAAGACACGTCTATCTTAAACGAACAAGCTTAAATTAGTTTAAATATTGAATATGTTCCATCTGGGTCCACTTAAAAGTCAGTCAATTTGTTTCCCACTGTCACTTTTTTTTTTTCCACTTGAGACACTGGTGGGGAAATCTGAAGTCGGTGGTGTTAAATCCATGCCTTTGGAGCAAGGCATGGAGGATGGTAAAGAAGCCAGTTATGCAGGCCACACCCCAGGCCATGCAGAAACAGGAGGAGGGGGAGGGCAAACAGAAGAGGCAAAGTGCTGCCAGAAGGCAGAGAAAAAGGGTTCCTGTTATAAACCTCCTCAGCTCAGACAGTTGAGCAGACACCATGTTTTTATCCAACAAGTGGAATGAGGCAGTCCATGTCAGGCCGGAGAAGACAGGGAGGGCATTTTCCTGAAACAAAGGGAGTTTTGGCAGGTGCTTGGGAATACTCCCGAAAGTACCTGTCCCAAGGCAGAGTAACCACAACTGGCTCCAATTATAGCCACTGACCCATGAAATGAATGAGGGAGATGCTTCCACATCTACAAGGAGGAGGAATAGTGAGAGAGAGAGAGAGAGATCAAGGAGAGAGTGTCTCAAAGCCCTCTTTGCTAGGGATGGCCTGTGTTTCCTCCAGCAACCTGGGTTGATTTGGAGGAGCCTTTTTAGATAATTAGCATCCAATATATCCAGAGAGAGTTTACTAGCCCACACATTTGGGCAAGCACATTCTGCAAGAGACCCTTAGGTTGGGGTCCTTGTGTAGAACAATGAAGTTCTAGGTATGAGCAATGATAGTACCCCAGGTCCATTTGCCCTATTTCTTGCAGAAGAGGTCTAACTGATAGATCCCACGAGGCCATACAGTGTATTATAGGAGCTTGGTCCTTTCCTAAATTTTATAATCCTAATTGCTTCCAGTAGGTTAAAACGCACCCCAAGGAAGAGTCCTTGGGAACTAAAGAAGAAGAAGAAGAAAAGGAGAGAAGGTCCATTACCTAGAAAATCCACTCTCCCCTGACTCTCTGGTAGCGTCCCACTTGAAGGATATATCAGAAGTTCCTGGTATCAAAGCGACAAGAGGTCCCTCAAACAAAAATTGCTAAGACAACCACTGCTGATAAAGGCCCTTGTAGGAGGGATGTCAACCCATAAAACCACTCACTTGTCCACTGCATCCTAGGCTACAAATGGGTGCCTGGTGTGTGGACCAAAATACTGTGTCTTGAAGCATCTGCCGTTTTCAACCCATGGAGAATACCAGACTAGAAAGGTTTTACAAGGGGGAATTACTGAATCTTGTAATTTAAGTAGTTAGTAGAGGACACTGACGGAAAATAGTAAAGACTGAAATTCATCATGGTCTAAGCAACATTCCAATACATGTGATCCTTACAGTCAACTTTCTTAGGAAATTGTGTTCTTTGGGTTTTAGTTCAATTGGGTACTGGTTTCTGCCAACTCCCACTGGAGGTCCCACAGCCTGAAGTGGCTAGACCAGGGATGTGAAGGGGATTACATCAGACCAATGAGGAGGAAACCTCACATGGGAGTCTTAAGATTGGTAGCCATCCTGGTGACTTAGGTTGCTGTCCTGTGCCCAAGACAGAAAACTTTGTGTAAGGACAGGAATAAAGAGAGAGCATCAAGTTTCTGGGTCTTATTGCCATCCAGCTAGAGTACTGACTTCCAGCTAAAAGGCAGTCTTTCTACTCCTCAGGGTCTAGAGGATAGCAGCCTGAACAACTGACATGAAAGTGTTCCAATAAGACCATACCCCTCAAAGAGCTCCTGAAATGAAAGTAAAGGAAGAGGAGAGAAAGTATTAACCAAGTTTGTATGCGGCTGAGTCCAGATGGAAAAGACTCAAAGCCCCATACTGAGTGCCTTAGGATGTAGGAAAGATGATAGGGTTCGAAGCTGACAGCAAAGAAAGAATTCTTAAGACATCTTTGGTACAAAAAGGTAGTTCTTTTAAAGCATAGGGACAGGATCTGTGGGCAGAAAGAGCTGATCCAAGTTTTCTTTTATTCACAGAAAATATTCTTGGATTATAGTTTAAATATTATTTCTCTTGTCCATTGTTCTATTTCTCTTTTTTAAGAATCTGATTATGCGTACCGTTGACCTGTGGACCATGTGGGGGTTAAGGGTGCTGACCCTCCATGCAGTTGAAAATCTATGTATAAGTTTTGACTCCCCCCAACTTAATTACTAATAGCTTACTGTTGACTGAAAGACTTTAGGATAACGTAAAGTCCATTAACATATTCCTATGTTATATGTATTATATGTTATATTCTCACAATAAAGACAGAGAAAAAATGTTAAGAAAATCAAAATGAGGAGAAGATACATTTATTGTACTGTACCATATGTACTGAAAACAATCTGTGTATAAGTGGCTTCCTTCTTTCTTTCTATTTTTTTTTTAAGATTTTATTTATTTATTTGACAGAGAGAAACACAGTGAGAGAGGGAACACAAGCAGGGGGACTGAAAGTGGGAGAAGCAGGCTTCCTGCTAAGCAAGGAGCCCGATGTGGGGCTCGATCCTAGGTCTCAGGGATCATGACCTGAGCCGAAGGCAGTTGCTTAACCAACTGAGCCACCCAGGCGCCCCTCCTTCTTTCCTTTTATCTCCAAGTATCGAAAGAATGCCTCTCCTTTCCAAGTCAGCTCTTCTCCCATAGAAATTATATCTCACCAAGACTACCAAAATTTCTTCTTTGTCCTTTAAGCTATTTCCTTTTGATCCTTCCATAGCTGTATTCTGATCCATCTGGTCTCAGACCTGTTCTAAGTATTTTCACATTTGGGATGGGACTCTCTTCTATGGGTGTGATTTTATCTGGGTTCTGTCATGCTGGTTTCTCACTTGCATACTGGTTTTCCATGCACTTTGTTATGGCATGGCTCTAGAGCTGGCTTTGGAATATTTTGTAATATCTATTCCCCATATACACATGTAATTTAATGTATTACATGCTGTCTTCTAGTTTTGCTTCAAGAATGAGTGGTGGCTAGTTTTATCTACTCTCCATGTGGATCTACATGCTTTTTTTTTTTTTTTTGGCAATGTGTGGAGAGATTTGAATTAGGAAACTGTTACTAACCTACAAAGAACCCAAAAGTATGTAACAGAATTCTTGCTGTCCTCTTCAAGCCAGTGGTTTAACACATTTTTTGTCCATTTCCAGTTGTTAGGAAATGTCTCTTTAAATTTTTATTTGTTGCCATAAGATATTTATTAAATTCATAGATGAACATTTGGCACCAAACTTACATTTATACCTATATATCTATATACATTTTGTATATAAAATCATGTATATGTATATTTTATACACACACACACATACACACACATATATGTTGGTTTCAGTCTTAATGATAATCTTATATAATTCTTTTCCCCATTCTTTATTTCATTTACTTCAGTTGGTTAAAATATCTTGAAATAGATTGTTCAAGCATAATAGATAGATGGTATATTTTCTGAGCCACTGACTATCGAAAAATGTTTTTCTATTGCCTTCACACCTAAGTGACCACATTTTCTGACTCAAATTCTTGGGTCATGACATTTTCTGCTGTTTTGTGGTTCCCTGGTGTTCAGCGTCAAAAAAGTTTAAGGTTCATCTGGTGGTTTTCCTTTGTAAATAACTTTTTTGTTTTCATTTTATTGCCTGGGGTTTAGGTATCAATGCTACACTCACTTGGTAAAAAGAATTTAGTAGATGTCCTTTTTATTCAACTTCAGTGAACATTTTAAGCAGTTTTGAAGTTATCCTCTTCTTAGTAGAATTTCATTTAGTAGAATTCCCTTTTGGTACCAACTGGGAACTGGTGCTTTTTTTTTTTAAAGATTATCTCTTGACATCTTTCTCTGTTTCCTGTATGGTACTTGATCTGTTCATATTTTCTCTTTTTTAGGCCAATGCTGGGTATTTACAATTCCCTAGAAAATCAACCTTTTCATCTAAATCCTAAAATATATTCTCGTTGAGCTGATAACATCATCCTTGTAATTACTATAATTATTTTGTAAGTTTGTACAATCCCCATTTTTCCTAAAGTAGTTGTCTATCAATTTATCTATTCTATTATTGTTGTTTTTATTATAATAATATCAAAGAATCAGCTCCTAGACTTATGCTAGCAACTTATGATTTTTAACTCATTAATTTCTACTCATTTATGTAGGGTTTTTATTACTATTTGCAATTCCTTTTACTGATTTATCGATTAGATTCTTAATTTCTACAGTGGCTTATAAACTCTATATCTATTCTGTAATCATTATCCTCATTTTTGCATTAGTTTTAGATTTATAGCTAACTAAAGCAAATGCTCACTGCCAGACCTTTTTTCAAGGTCTGCATTTATATCTTGGTTGACTAAAGTTTTCTTTTGTGTCTTCAATTGTCTTCAAAACAAGCTCAAGGAATCTTGGACTTAGCATGTTTCTAGTTATTTGTCTGTCAGCCTTATACCAAAATAACAGATTAGCTAGTAATAAAGTACTTGGATCACATTTTCTTCCCTTAAGAATTATACAACATTTTTAGATTTATTTATTTATTTATTTAAGATTTTATTTATTTAAGATTTTATTTATTTGACAGAGAGAAACACAGCCAGAGAGGGAACACAAGCAGGGGGAGTGAGAGAGGGAGAAGCAGACTTCCCACTGAGCAGGGAGCCCGATGTGGGACTCGATCCTGGGTCTCCTGGATCATGACCTGAGCCATGGCAGTCGCTTAACCAACTGAGCCACCCAGGCGCCCCTACATTTTTAGATTTAAAAGTTGCTATAGAGAAGTCTGAAATGAATCTTATTTTCCCTATAACAGATGACTAGCTTTCACTGGTCAGTCTTATTTTCTTATCTTTGAAACTGATCATTTTATCAGAATATTATTTCTTTCTTAGTGCTGATAATTATGTAAACATTTTCCCCATGGCATGATGTGCTCTTACAGTCCACAGACAAAGGGTTATTTTTGGCAACCTTATAAATATCTTTATATATTTCATTCTCATTATGTGGGCACAGAGGGAGATATCTATCATACTTGTGCTGCATTTTCCATGTCTGTTTTCCACACAGTTTTCTTTCTCATACTTTTCATTTTACTCATTTTCATTTCATTTGCTCCTTTTACTCAAGTCTGTCATTTGCCTCATTGTTTTCAATGATTTCTGATATTCTACTTTCGATGTATCCTTTACTTTGTTATGGTTTTAAACATTTTTTGTTTACTACTTACCTGGTGAAAGCTCAAATTTTATCTCCTTCGGTTGCCTTGTTATAT
Organism: Spilogale gracilis; assembly: GCA_004023965.1. NCBI lineage: Eukaryota > Metazoa > Chordata > Mammalia > Carnivora > Mephitidae > Spilogale > Spilogale gracilis. The sequence continues at coordinate 29,379 of PITA01013914.1, forward strand.
CTTATT
>PITA01013914.1:29484-55764 GCA_004023965.1 Spilogale gracilis
TGTGTGTGTGTGTGTGTGTGTGTGTGTGTGTGTGTGTGTGTATGAGAGAGAGAGAGAGAGAGAGAGAGAGAGAGAGAGAGAGAGAGAGAGACACTTCTTTTTGCTTTTACTTTCCTCAATGTACCAGAATCAACCTGGTTGGGTAACTCACCACACACAAAGTCTCTCATCCCCTGCCTTACCAACAGACATCTTCCAGGAAGTATGTCTTCTCTGTGTGATCTCTTACTTATCCTTAATCCCACTGTTGCTTAAGATACCATGGCAAGATAATATCAGAGAAGTGGTTGCTACCAGAAAACATTCTCATCTCATTATTCCAAATCAGAGCTCACTGGTTAGAGGGTGCCAATTACTTTGGAGATCTGTGATTTGACAGCTTTGTGTGGCATTTACAGATATGAGCAAATGTTCTAGGATTCTTCCATAAGGCTATTAGACCTTGACTATGTTCAGTAGTTCTTAGAAATTTTGTAAGTTATAGATGTCTCCTGGCTTTGTTGAAAATGAAGATAAATACTCTTGTTTCTCATTTTCTTTGAGTTTTGTGTAATATCTAAAAGTGAAAAGTAAAACTCTCTTTTACTGCCATTTTAAAACTGAAAACACTCTTCTATTACAACATTTTGAGGATTCAAAGCAGAGGCTTCTGAAATTTTCATTGGTTAATTATAGGAAATCATATTCTTAATATGTTCTCTTTATTTTGACTTTTTTATGGGCCCAACATGGGCCTTTCTAAGCTTTTTAGTCAGGGGAGACATAAATGAAGTGTCAGGATTTGCTATCAGAAAGGATTGGTGGCATGTTCAAGAACAACATCGCCATCTCCAGAGGGTCTAGAAAATTGTTTCTCCAAAATATAAATGTTAAGTTTTGTCCTTACTCAATTTACCATTGTTAGAAGGCAGGAATTCAGTGCAAGTTTCCTGGATCTTTTCTTGCTCTGTCAGATTCTCCCACTAAACTAGGGGTATGATGCAATTTGTATTTTGAATAGTAGAATTACATGAAAGAACATGGTTTCCAGTGTGCACATCTAACATCCTTCCTCTCTCTGCACAGGTTCAGAGTACAAAACACTTTCTGTTTTATCGTTTCTTCTTATCCCTATGTACTTCTTTCTGTGCTGTGTTATTGTAATTACCATTTTGAAATGATGACAGTAAAAAGAATATAATAAGGTTAAATGTGGAGGGGATAAGACCTTGGCTCTATGTGGCTACAGAATTAATTCCTCTGGAGTTGGAGAATGGCCACCTATTTTTCTAGTCACTCCATCTTCACTGTTGCAGAATGAAGGACTTAGAGAAAAAGTGACCTAACCTTACTAGGTCCATCTGGCCTGTTCTGGTTCAGAGATTAAAGCATATGTAGTGCAGTTCAAAAATGTACTTCTTGACTTTATCCCCACGGCTGATGTAATTAGTTGAAATTCCACTTGGATTTGGCATATGGTTTTCTCTTATCTTGAGTTTACAGTGATTTTGCCAGCTTTTTAAAAAATGTCATTGTATTTTCCATGGACATTTTAATGGTAAGTTGGAGAGTATTCATAAACATTTCAAGCCTGCCACCATATTAACTTCCATATTTCAATGAAGCCACACCTTAAGTGCCTTGAGAGCAGGGACTCGTATGTCATCTGCAGGGCTCTTTACTTAATTAGTGCCCAATAAACTTGTTTGATATAGAATTAAATAAAAATCAAAATTAAGCTGTTCTTGCTTCTTTAATATGCTAATTATGAACTTTATATTATCTTAGTTCTGGATACTATGAGTACATGAAAGTGATAAAACTCACATGTAGAAAATACATCTATACTTCAGCTTTTTGTTCACTTGTACAAATTTAACTCTAGTTGAAATTCTCTATTTTTTTTCAAAGAAAGACTAACTTGTAAATAAATGGGATCTTGAAAGGTCTTAGAAATTGTGCTCTTGTAAACTACAAATCTCTATTTCCTCTAGTTCACTCTAGTTCACTCTAGTTCACTCTACCAAATTGCTCACAATATATTGTGAAACATTCGGCTTGGTCATGTTATTAAAGAGTCAGCAAATCACAAAATTTCCATTATTGTCTCTAAGAGACATACAGGAGTTAATGATCCCTCAAATCAGGGATTACTCCAGGGGTTATTTACTTTATTCATCAGTATCTTTGCTTCTTAGAGTCATGAAGACAATTAGTATATCTCTTAGGCTAGAATACAGTCTGTCAAATCATCAAAGGTGTCATACCTATTGACTTAGATTGTAAGTCCTCCTTCATGTGTATCTAACTACCAAAGGCAAAGGCTGTTTTTTGTTGTTGGTTTTTTTTTTTTTTCAATTTGCAATGATCTTTAGGCACAGAGAAGGGTTAAAAGGCCCAATCTAGAAGCATTTTTTAAAGGATAAATTTTGGAATTTAGAGCCAGAGGATCTGAGTTTCTAGCTCTGCCATTTAGGATCTGTAGTACTTTGGGCATGCCATTTATTCTCTCTCATATGTTCACAAGGGTGTGTATATAAATGTATTTGAATAAGCTTGATAAACCATAAATATGCTATAAAGCAACACGCTGCACTGACTGTGTGTATTGCTCGTAGGATGGATGGCATTCAGCTGTGATCAGGGCCAGGTTAACTGGCAAATGACTGGAGCATTAAATGTTACATAGAGTGTAAAAAGAGGAAGGGAATTTTATTTATCAGAACACCTGGATGGGAAGAAGTGGGGAATGGGGCTGCATGTGTTTGGGAGGAATATTCTGATAAGCCACTTAGGGTGAAGGAGTAGACCCTCAAGGGATATAGATCAACAGATGGTGCCTAAAGTGCTTTCTAAGAAAGATGAAACAAATTAACTCCAGCCTTCTATTTTGATGCATGAAGCACAGAATCTGGGCCAGTGGGGCCCTCTTCCCCTTTCCTTCCCTCACACACCTTGCAATCCCTATAAATAAATTCTGAACCATGAGTTAGAAAAATTTCAGTTTTAGGGATTACCACATTAACTGTCTGGGACATGCACAGGAAGCAACTTCATGATAACATCAATTATATGGTAACATTGGAAGCTTTGATAATCAAGAGCCACGTGTTCTAGGATTAAGATCTCTAAATTTTCCAACTCCTGGAATTACTTGTTCTGACTTGAATCTCTGTGGTTCAGTTTCTAACATACTGATCAAACTCTGCTCTTCACGTTTCTTATGAGGTTATAGCTTTGAAATGTCTAGTGGTGGCTTCCTGCCTTATTCATGATTTTTTAAAAAGATTTTATTTATTTGCTTGACAGAGACAGACATAGAGAGAAAGGGAACGGAAGCAGAGGGAATGGGAGAGAAGCAGGCTCTCCCCTGAGCAGAGACCCTGAGGCAGGGCTTGATCTCAGAACCCTGGAATCATGACCTAAGTCAGATGCTTAACAATTGAGCCACCCAGGTGCCCCATTACTCATGATTAATGAGGTTTTCACAGCCTCTTTGTGTGAGGGCCAAGTTATCTATGTTTGTTGTCCTGGTCATTTCCTAGAAATTAGCCATCTTTTTGCTAGTCAGGAATTGGTTATCTGGAATGCTGATTATTTTGTGTTATGGGTCACCCCTGGTACTTGTAGGTAGAAGCACAGGCTACAGTAGTAGATGCCACTGTTGGGGTCTAAGCATTGTTCTTTAATTATTAAAATCCAACAGATGATTTATAAAGGCTGACAGAATTATTTTAGTTCCCCTGAAAGTTGTTTTCATTCTCTGGGCCTCAGAGCAAGCCCTTTTTAGAACAGAAACTGTTTGTTTATATAGTCAGACTTTGAGGATGATTTATTATATATTCATATGAGAAAACTGCAACTCAGGCAATTCAGGACTTTCAACTTACTTGAAAAAAACACAAAACCCTTCAACAGCAATGGGATGCTTCCAGATAAAAGCAATGTCACTTGATGAACAATCTACTTGTTATCTATCTTTCTGCTTTTGGGAGACCTTGCTAGGTCAGCCAAGGACAGCTCCAAAAAGGTACTATTATTAATGGAAATTAAATGGTGTACAACACACAATATGTTTTCTTCAATTATATTATAAAATGAAATGGAAAATAATTCAAAACCCTTGTGCTGATATCTGATTTAAAATATTTTTTGCATATAATTTAATTTAATCTTTCTCTTGAATGAAATTTATAAATTATCAAAAAGATATAAAAAGGGATACTGGAATTCATCTGCTGGAAAGATGATCCTTTTGGCTTTGCTTATGGTTTCAGAATCCTCTCAGGATTTTGATCCCCTTTTGTCTATGTCTTTAAGTCTATTTGGGAGTATATATGTTGTACACAGAAGTGTAAAGCCACAAAATGTAATATATACACCATAAATGTGATTCTATTACTCTCTTGCTTGAAATCACTTTAAGTCTCACTCAAGTCTCCAAGTCTTCACGGTAAATTTCTTAATATTGCATGAAGAGCCTCCATGACATGACCTTGACCACTTTCTGAACTTGATCCCTGACCACCACTTCCCACTTTCCCCTCCAAGCGACACATATGTGCGCACATGTGAGTATGCACACTTCCCTAACTGTGGTTACAGATTTACTGTCTAATTCTATCTGGATCTGTCTGATATTTTCCCTATCTGATATCACTTACACCAAGCCAAAGCAACCCAGCTTATGCAAGGTCCTGCTACTAAACTTGCAAAATTAACAAGTAGGAGACTGCCACTCCTGTCTTGACATTTAAAAAGGAAAGATAGTTAATTTACATTGAAATATCATGTGCTATTGTATGATATGTGACTGGGTAGTATACAGAGGGTGGTTAATGTATTATCTATTGATAATTAGAGATAGCTTGAATTTGGGCTGTAACTCAGGCAACTATGAGATATATGATCTCATTAGCCAATGAAACTTCTCTCAGCTTCAGTTTTCTCATCTGAAAAATAAGCCCAGCTAGAATACTGGACAGTCAGAAAAGTATTAGGGTTTATTTCCCACCCAGTAGATGGGTTAAGAAGAGAATTACCTGGGTGGGCGATAGGGAGAATGGGAGGATTTAGCTGGTGGTGAATGTAAAGAACTGGATGAGTGGTTTGAAGTGTTTAGAGGACTTGGGGTCTGGCTGTGCACCCAAGAACACTATAAAAAGTTCAAAGAGCAAAGGCAGACCAGAAAATGGGAGTCAGAGCTGAAGGTCAGACACAAGTCAGGCCTTAGTGGAGGGAACAACAGGATCAGGGTCACATGGAAGTAGTGGTGACAAGTGGAGGGGACCATGAGTTGCCACAGATCAGAACAGACAATAAAAATGCATTAACTCACAGGGTGATTGTGAGCATAGGCTATTAAAAGTCACGTAATTCAAAGCATTTAAAAAACTGTAAAGCTCTAACAGATACTACTATTTTTATCTTGTGGTATCATAGAGATGAAACAACTGCCAAAAGGCTTGTCAAGATTAACCTCATCAGGGAGCAACCCAACAGCTGTCCTCCTTTTTCCCAGGGGAACGTGCACTTGGCATTCGCAGAAAACTTGCCTTTGCTTTCTCCTCATGTGTCTGACACTCTATCAGACTCAGGGCATTCACCTTCTGCTTTGATCCCTGGCTGCTTCCAGTGAATCCTCCAATTCCCAGCCATAAAGGCTAATGCAATAGCAGGACTTCAGGCATTCTGCATCAAGAAATCTCTCAACTCTGGCCACCTAAAGTGAAAAAATGTATTTCGGAAGAGTTATTTATTTTTTTTCCTATTCCCTTATTTGTTGAGTACTCTGTCCTGGTGAGTCCATGTGCTTATATTCCATTACCATAAATTCAATTGTTGGAGAATTTGTTCTCAATTTTACTCCCCTCCGGATACACAGCTACATTTAGAATATGTTGTCTTTAGAAAGTTGCTAACTGGGGTGCCCAGGTGGCTCAGTTGGTTAAGTGACTGCCTTCAGCTCAGGTCATGATCCTGCAGTCCCAGGATCGAGCACCGCATCGGGCTCCCTGCTCGCGGGAAGCCTGCTTCTCCCTCTCTCACTCCCCCTGCTGTGTTCCCTCTCTGGCTGTGTTTCTCTCTGTCAAATAAATAAATAAAATCTTAAAAAAAAGAAAGTTGCTAACTTTCCTTTTGTTGAAGGGTTCTCTGAACTTTTCACTGCCTGTCTGATTCTTTTATTCCTGTCCAATAGCTTCTCATATTCTCAAATATTCCTGGTCACTTTACTGTCCAGTGAATATTTTTCTACCAACAGATAGCCATTTAACTACAATCACAAAAGAACTGGTATGCTGGAGATCTTTCCTTTATGCATTAATTCAAAAAACCAATTTGATATTGTTTTTCTTATTCAGTGATCTATCTTCAGTGGTCCTTGTGGCTTTCCCTTGATTCCTCAAAGCCCCAATGATTCTTGAGAATGCAGACTTTGCTGCTCCTTTCTGATAATACTAATCTGACATTCAGTCTGCTCCATCAATGTGCTTAGTGGGAATGCTTGTCTCCACCTCATTTTTAAGAGAAGATGCTGCTGTGTGCACTACAGTCCCAGGATGGTGTCAAGTCAGGCAGCCAAATGCATCTCCTCCATACAGAATCTCTAGTTCACAATTTAATGTGGCCACAACCTACATTTCAAAGACAGCCTGGATTAGAAATGAGAAAACCTAAATCATAATTTCTGTTCTGTTTCAAAAAGTATTCACTGGTCTTCTTATCAATCCTGTATTTCTTTGATCTTTTATCCTTTAAAATTAGTATTTTGATCAATGGATCTCTAAGTTTCCTGAAAATTTTAGAACTCCATTTGCAAAATTCCTCTTCTCTACAAATAGGCTCTCCACAGTAGAAGAGGAACAGAGTGATCAGAAAAGTCAACAGATTAGATGTTTGAACTGAGCTTGAAATGGCAGTGCAAACTTCTAGATTGATGAAGGAAGAAAAGTGTTCTAAACAGAAAGGATAGCAGGTGCAAAATCACAGAGAGGTGAATTAGCATGCAGCATGCGAACTTCAGGTAAACAGCTAGTTTGGCCCTCAAGAGGAGCTCATGCCTTTGATGGGGGCACTAACGCAGGGAAGTTTGTACTATCACATAACACCACTAACTTTGAATAGACATGGAATTTCTTAATTGAAAAAAAAAAGACATTAAATCACATCTACAAACAAGAGGCTGGTGGGTTCTCCCAGCTATCAGGAAGAAACTGCTTCACAGTAGAGGTTCGAGCTCCAGGGCCAGCAATTATCTTTAGGAGGCCAGATCAGTGAAGGGTTTCTAGAGCTTGAATGGAGTACAGTGTAGGGGGGGATATTGGTTCTTAGTCTGAATGTGCATGGTGCAGCCAGAATTAAGGGCCAAACCCAGTCCCATTGCTGGACAAAGAGACAGAATCTAGATATGAATCTCTGGAAAGGCAAACTCCCGGATGGAAGGTTGGAAGAAGTACAGCCTGAGGTTAACAGCAAAGATGATACCATCCACATCCCCAGATCTGTGGTGAGTCTATTGACTAAGGCAGTTAGAGTTTCACATTGTTTTTGACCCATAACAGACATTCAATAAACGTTAGGGGTTTTGTTGTTGTAGCTTAAGGCACCAAAATTTAAACACTGAAGGCCTTATTTGAGACTTGGTTGGCTTCTAATATAAAGGGATGAGACTAAACAACAAAAACAACAAAGAAAGCCAAAAAGAAAAAAGTGGAATGTTCCCCAAGCCCCAGGGATTTTCCTGTTCTTCCCCTGCCTTCATCTCAATGGATCCCCCAGGCAGCCCTCCCTAGCACTTTTGCACTCATTCATTATGAGACCCAGATCCCAGTCCATTCCCCCATATTTCTGGTTACAATACACTGAATTTTATGTGCAGCTGCCATGACTTTGAACTAGAAGTGCCTCTCACCTCTCACTTAGAGGATCAAGGGGTAGTTTTGTGAACTACAGTCACATAGCACCAGGGTGGAACTCAGGATACCTGGGCTTTCTTTGAAGCTCTGTCATTACTAAACTGGGTGTCCTGAGCAAGTAACTCAATCTGCCTCAGCAGAGTTTCTTACCTGAAAATAGAGATAACTGAATTGGATGGCATGTAAGGACTTCTCCAAATACAGCAGTATGAAGCACTGGCAGCACCTAAAGAAGCTGCACTCATTACCAAAGTTGCCAAACTGTCTTACCACATAATCTTGGGCCCCAAACTAGCATCAGCTGCATAATGCCAGAAAATGAGCTTTGGCCGGGAGGAAAATGACAAAGAGGGAAGTAATGCCCACAGTGATTGAAGGTCACTCATTTAGACAAGAAAAAGCTCCTCTCAATGACCATGAGTTTGGTTAAAAGACATTCAAGGAGTGAAGTGGCCATTTTTGGTTACTCAGTAATTTGGTAACTGTGGGCTACTTAACTCTCTTTGTTACAAGTCAACTTGAGCAAGTCCCCTTCACTGGTGCCTCCCATGTGTAGGTGTACTAGGCAGGTCTTCGCTGTACTAGATATATTAATACTTAACAAAAATCTACTTCCTTTAAAAGATATGCTATAGCCCATAAGATCCTCTCTAAGGTGAACAAAAAATCTCCTTATTTCTATTCTAAATAACATTTGGTTTAACGTGTAAACTAATATCTGGATCTATTAGTCTCCACATTTCTGGTAAGAGAAATTTAACTTAGGTAAAGATAGTTTTTCATAACAATTGCATTCTATTATTATCCACAGGTAAGTTTTTGCCAAGAATTCCCTATGCTGATGTGGTTTCAAGAACTCTGCAATGGTGCATTTCCCCTGTTGAGTCTTGATTTTCATTGTTCTATGAAGTTAATGGTGCAAAGCAATAATGAGAAAATCTATGAAAAATAAAAATTTAGGTATTTTTGCTACATTTAATAGAGATTTGATTGACAAAAGTCTATCTAAATGAAGAGTCATTCAGTTTTAACATTTTATTTTATTTTTGAGAGACAAAGAGACAGAGGTAGCGAGAATCCCAAACAAGCTCCATGACCAGAATGTTAGCCTGTTGTAGGACTAATCTCAAAATCCTGAGACCATGACCTGAGCCAAAATCAAGAGTGAGATGATTAACCAACTTAGCCACCCAGGTACCCCACATATTTACATCTTAAGACAGATATAAGTGTAGGAGAGCAGCCTATTGTGAAAAACAATGCTTTAGTGAAAAAGGGGAAAGAGGACTTTCTTGAAAAAGGAGCTTTAATGAGATATGAATCAAATTTTTCTTTTTGCCAGTTCTAAAAACAGATTCTCCAAAATTGTATCTCCTTAAGTTGAAGAATGTTCCATTGAGATAGGAAGACAAACAAACAAGAATATATGTATTTTGTTTTTATCCTACTTCTCAAGGGAAATGGCATAAAATCTAGCATGAATGATTCAAGCTACACCTCAGAAGAAATACCATGATAGTTAACAATGATGAACTCTGGAAGGGGTTACAGAAGAAAGAGTTCCACTATCATTTTGTGGAGGCTTTGAAGTAGGTGAAACAATCTGTTTGAGTGGCTGGAGAAGTTCTCAACTTTGTTCATCATTTGTAAAATGGTGGAATCACTGAGGCCCCTTCTAACTTTGGAAACGGATACTTCCATCACACTAAGTGTATCTGTGACTGCAGTTGGTGCTACTGAATGGGGAGTTTAGGTGTACTTGGCCACCTCAAGGGATCTCTGTCACCAGAGCCCCTCTCATGTCCTATCTTCAGTATCTCTCCAAAGATACTGTTCACCAAACTAACAAAACTGGAAACAATAACACAGCAAGTATGATTTTTATATCCTTATGTTTAGGCTATTCATATTTTCCAGTTCCTCGATGAGGTTGATGTCATTCCACTAATCCCCCCATTGTATTGGTGTACCCTTTATTTTCTGGTAATCTCTGACTAAATGCATTTTCTGAAGGTGTTCTGGATCAAGGGAGAGTTACATTCCCTGGAAATCCTCAGGCTGCTTGGGTGTATAATGAAGACCTGGAGATTCACCCATCCTTACTTGGTGCTTCAGTCCTCCCTTTGGTAAAGGCACTTGAGTGTTTGAAATGACACCCGAGAAGCTCTGCCTAAATCAGTGTCTGGGTGAAACTGATCAAGAGTATCAAGAAGATGTGGTCCATACAGACAATGGGATACTACGCCTCCACCAGAAAGGAGGAATATCCAACTTTGGTAGCAACATGGACTGGACTGGAAGAGATTATGCTGAGTGAAATAAAACAAGCAGAAAAAGTCAAGTATCACATGGTTTCACTTACTTGTGGTGCATAAGGGGTAATATAGAAGACAGTAGGAGAAGGAAAGGAAATGGGAAGTAGGGTAATTCAAGGAGAGAAATGAAATATGAGAGACTTTGGACACAGAAACAAACTGAGGGACTTAGAGGGAGGGGTTGGGGGGATGGGAGAGCCTGGTGGTGGGTACTGAAGGAACCTATTGCATGGAGCACTGGGTGTGGGGCCTGGGCAATGAATCTTGGAACACTGAAAAAATAAAATAAATTTAAAGTTAAAAAAAAGAGTATCAAAAAAGATGTGACATAAGATGAGATTTTGTAATAGCATAAAACCTGGTGATATAACTAACATTATTATGGGGTTCTCCCTCTCTTTCTTCCTCTCTCTGTTTTGCTTATTTCCATGGAGCTAAAGACATTGTGAATGATGAGGGAGTAAGGAAACTTGACCAGTGTGACCCATTCAGACTATTCAGGAAATTAGATTATCAGAAATTTATTTCAATGATGTAAAACCAGGAGTGTTTAAACAAAGGTTTTGATTAATTAGTTTTTTTAAGGCCAGACCGGTCCTCCATGTTCAAACATAAGCATGAATTAGTTCCTTCTCCAACATATTTTCACTGTTACATATGTCTAGTTCCTGTCTCCTAGTAATATAGAGGTCACTGAAATTAAAGAACATGATGATAAAGCTACTTATTCTTGACCATTACCAAAGAAACTTATCATTGAAGAGAACATATTGAAGCAGTATATCAAATAAACATTGCATCATGGAGATTATAAGTTTATTAAGAAAAAGATTTTTTTCCTAACTTTTCAATATTAGGATATTGTGCTGTGAGATAGTTTGATATGAGTGTTAGTGAAGCAAATTGAACTTATCTAGGAAGGTTACAATAATATTTTTTAAAAGAATTGTATTAAACAATGAAACATTTTTTAAAAAAATGTGATCTCCTGAAAATGTGATCTCCCCTATAGTCTTTTTCCATATTGACAATCTACTTTTTGTCCTTTCTGTATTCATAAAACTAGAGAAGTGCCAATAAATTATTCCTCTCTCTGGTTGTGCCTGGATTGTGCACAGTATATTTCAGACACACCTACTTTCTTCCTGATCACAGCAAAGGGTTATAAATCTATCAGCAAAGTGATTCCCAGAACATATGGTTCATGGGGGAAAATAGCTTGCATTTAGCTCTGACCAGCTGTCCAGAGCTCAGCAATGTTGGTAACATATTTCAGGATATTTAAACTAGAAAATATATTTAGAAAGTGCAAGCTAAGAAATGTACACTAATCTATTAGATCCAAAAACACAAATTGCCATTGCACTATTCCTTAGAGGAGAATTTAATTAAATCATTCCTGGTCACCAAAGATCTGACTGAACAGGAATAATACCTTTTTCAGACCTTGCATAGATGGCATTCATCTGGTTAAAACCATAACAGTAAGCTTTCTGATAACTGGCAAATTCTTCAATTGCATGTCAGATATGATTTCTGACATTGTGAAAGTTAAATGATCAAGGAACAATCCATATACATAAGATGGACCATCTGCATATTTGTATCAGCTTTCAGACACTTAAGTGAAAATAAGCCTTACTGTAAGTTTCTGAGTTCATGAATAAAAAATAAGTTAGTTAACAGGGCTCCTCGGAGATGTGGCTAACTCTTGTGCTAGGGCAGGAAAAGGAAGATTAACCTGGACTATCTTATAGTGCCAGAAAGTAAAGAAGAAGAAAGAAGAAGAAAGAAGAAGGAAGAAGAAGGAAGAAGAAGTAAGAAGAAGAAGAAGAAGAAGAAGAAGAAGAAGAAGAAGAAGAAGAAGAAGAAGAAGAAGGGGGAGAGGGAGGGCGAAGGGAGGGGGAGGGGGAAGAAAAGGAGGAGGAGGGGAGTAGGAAGAAGAAGGAGAAGGAGAAGAAGAAAGAAGAAGGAAGGAAGGAAGGAAGGAAGGAAGGAAGGAAGGAAGGAAGGAAAAAGAAAAGAAGAGAAGAGAAGAGAAGAGAAAAGAACAAAACTAAAAGAGAAATGAAAAAAGTCAGACATATGTCAAAAGAAACAGGAACCAACCCAAAGAGCTCCCAATGGCCAAAACTGGAATAACCAGGCAACAAAATAAAGAACTATATAGCATTGTACTAAGATTAGCAGAATTAAACAAATATCCATGGGTCCATACTGATGTAAATAAATGACTGCATTAGAAATAAATGAAGGAGAAGAGACACATCTTCCACCAACAAGAATTCTAAGAAATATATGTAGATACTCCCCCTTCCAGGAAGCAGAGCTTAATTCCCCTCCCCTTGAATATTGGTTGAATACACTGAGTCGCTTCCAAAGAACAGAGTTTGAAAGGAAAACTAGTAATTTCAGAGTGTAGAGCCTTGACAGATACCACCTTAACCAAGGGATCAATGGTAGCATCACCAGTCACAAACCATGTTGATAACATGTACCCAATATGGTATGATGTAATGAAAAGGTCCCTCACCTCCTAGCATGTCTCCCCAAACCCCAAATTAGGATCTAATAATCATAAGGAAACATCAAACTGAAGTCAATGAACATTCTACAAAATATCTGACCACTTCTCTTCAAATTCTCAATAGAAAGAGAACAAGGTAAGACTGAGAAACTATCACAGACTAGAGGAGAGTATGGTAACATTACGGCAACATATAATACGGTATCCTGGATCAAATCCTTCAATAGAAAAAGAACGTAAGTGTAAAAAACAGGTGAAATACAAAGTCTGTATTTTAATTAATAGTATTGTAACAAGATTAATTTTTGAGTTTTGACAAATGCATTAGAGTTATATAAGATGCTAATATTAAGGGAAACTGGATGAAGGTAACATCAAGTTTAGATTTTTAAGAAGAACATATTTAAACTCAGTTTTTAACTTTGCATATTTAAAATAAAGCTTAACCTCCATTTAAGGGTCTTATGTCCAAATTCACTTTTTAAGGAGACCATCAGTTCTTTCTACAAGTGTTCTTGCTCACAACCTCTGAGAGAGATGGGATTGCCATCTACTCATGAATCTGTCCTTGTTAAAACCTTAAATTTTTATAGAAGGGTATTCATTCTTCCACTACTTTAATGTTATTAAAGAAAACATGTCTATGTATTACCTAATCTCATCAGATGATTGCATTCTCGAGGCTTACCAGGAGAGATAATGACAGATTCATTATTGCTTATTTAAAAGTTTGAATGAAAAAAACATTATTTATGTACAGTTGCTTGAAGGATATGCATTATACCCATTCCTGTAGGTACTCTAAAATCTAGGTCTGGAATGAGCCAAGTCATCATATCTGTCCAATATATCGTGGGCATCATGCCCATCTTCTAGACAATTTCTTTATACTAAATTATTCTTTGGTAAAAGGTTATTAGTCTGGGGCACCTGGGTGGCTCAGTGGGTTAAAGCCTCTGCCTTCAGCTCAGGTCATGATCTCAGGGTCCTGGGATTGAGGCCCACATCGGGCTCTCTGCTCAGCAGGGAGCCTGTTTCATCCTCCGTGCTCTCTCTGCCTGCCTCTCTGCCTACTTGTGATTTCTCTCTGTCAAATAAATAAAATATTTTTTTAAAAAAGGTTATTAGTCTGAATCGAGAGCTACACAGACCACTCCATTAAAGTAAAAACTGTGGTTTCTAGAATACTGTTTGAGTTGTTTCTCACATACACAGTGTAATCCAGGTATGAGATATTTCTTAAGTATCAACAACCAGATTATGTATTCCTCCTTTGAGAAATAGATGATTTTTAAACTCATACACTTTATGGATTATGGAGTTGGCTCTGTTTTCCTTTTTGCTTTGGAGGCTAGAAAACTCATGGTTAAATCTGTGGCTGGTATCAAACAAGCATACTTAATCAGAGCATGCATTCCAAGCACTAATCTCACCTTTGACTTCATTTTAAATTATTGCTCCTGTATTTTAACGATTACATATATTAATTTTGTCATATTCTTAATATGTGTTCACTGCTGAGAAATGTAGATAACACAGAAAGACTATTTAAGAAAATTAAAGACCATTCCATTGTTCAATCATTAACATACAGTATAGTATATGAACATCTAGACTTATCATGCTATGTTTTATTTCTTTTATTAGGGGTTTTTATTGCAAGGGAGAGTGGATGTGACATAAGATATAAATAAATTAATCAAAACAAAATTAAAGAAACACATTTAAGTCCTTGATCTTGTTTTGATTGGGTTGGAGCTTATCACTTTTAGGTGGACTAAATTCTGTATCTGTGTATTCATACATATAGAGAATCTTTACCTTTAGATACATCAAGGAAAATACCTACTGTCACCAATTTATCTTTTTTTCATTCATACTTTATTTTATTTTTTCAGTGACCAATTTATCTTTAAATAACACTTCTGTTAAAAAGAAAAGCAGATTTGCCTGATGTACTATAATAAAGTCATTATTGGTTCCTTAATAAATATTCTAGGGCAAGAGCATTACACGCTCTTAATTAGAACTTGGAACCAATTCACCTTTTCCCTGTTAATTAAAGAATGGCAACATTCATTGGCTGACTCTTGAAGTAAAAGGTTAACTTGGGGGCCACTTTAGAGTTCTGCTAGTCTCTCTAACAGGAGCTTAGCTACATGAGATATTGGAAGTAAAAATAAATTTCACATATAGGGCATTGTAGCCACAGTGCCATAATCATGAGAATGGTAAAAAAAAGCAATAACTTTATCTTTGAAAAATAATGAAAGGATACCCTAAGAAGAGGGAACCAAGAAAAAGAAAAAGGAAACATTGTATAAATAATCTTATTAAAGAAATCATGGTCTTAATCTTAGCATATGTTGTTGAAGGAAGAGGAGGGAAAGAAGGAAGGAAGAGGAAGTGAAGATTTTTACATAAAGAGGAGAATGTTGCAGACATGCTGGACAATTTTCATGAAGAGTTAATGAGGAAGAAAAGGATATCATTCAAAAAGGATGTTAAAAGCATTCTAAGGCCACAGAAAATGGTTTATGGTTATGAACCGTTAAAACCAGGAGAACATCTTTAAAACACACCTACTTTTAATCTCTCTCCCTTTCTGTCTCAGTTCTCATTCTGACTTTTCTCCCATCCTCCCTCTCTCTCCTCATGCCCTCCCTTTAACAGATGAAGAAATAAAGATCCAAAATGATGATACAGTCTACTCTAACTAGCAGAGCTATGTGGAAGAGATAAGGGTGATTACTAGCTCAATTTTCTTTTTACTTCACTGGGCAGGGACAAAAAAAATATAGAGAGTGATGTCATGATACAGTCAACTCAAAGATAAACCATGGTTAACAAAATTCCTACTGCTGAGATTAGGAAGCTCAAGGACCAGCCTTATTGCCTGATGTATGTCTACAGTGGGACTATGCAGTTAAAATTTTTATGCCTATTTTTATCCTGTTTACTTGTGTACAATTAAGCCTCAATACTTATCATCTATAACAATTTACTAGATTATGGTTGAATTTCTGCCCCAGATTGAAGCTTTGGTCAGCCCTTCAATGATAAATAAACTGTGACTCATTCCTTTGCATCCTTGGACTTCTTTCCCATTCCTCATGCCGGTCCTCAAAACTAGATCACCCCCTGCCCTAGAAAACAGATAGAGAAGGTCACACACTGAGTAAACTTTATCTTCTAGCCCATTAGCCTTTGATAGATTCAGACAGTTGCTCCTAATTAATGCTCAGAAATTCTTTTTTCCCCTTAATTAGTACACTGGAAAATTCCACATTATAGTTGTTGCCCTGCTTTTCTTCTATCCCATGTCTAGTTCCATCTTCAGAGCAGATAACCCCATCTATTATGTCACTGTGAAACTTGAGGCATTTTTTATTTTTCTCTCCCAGAAAATATCTCTGTACACACTTTGGACACATTCCTATATACTTTTACATCTGCACCCCTTTCCTAAAGTCACTCTTACATCTTCTTCTGGGTCCTATTACTCCTTCATTTCCAAACCTTCTACTTGTCTCTCTTTGCAGATTTTTTCTATTGATAATGCCTTAAATATCTGGTTTTCAGTGAAAAGAAGGGGCACATAGCAGCAATGTCCACAATAGCCAAACTGTGGAAGGAGTCGATATGCCTTTCAATTGGTGAATGGATAAAGAAGATGTGGTCCATATATACAATGAAACATTACTCAGCCATCAGAAACTATGACTGCCTACCATTTGCATTGATATAGATGGAACTGGAGGAGATTATGCTAAGTGAAATAAGTCAAGCAGAGAAAGACAATTATCGTATGGTTTCACTTATATGTGGAACATAAGGAACAGCATAGAAGACATTAGGAGAAGGAAGGGAAAACTGATGGGGGGAAATCAGAGGGGGAGATGAACCATGAAAAACTATGGACTACGGAAAACAAACTGAGGGTTTTGGGGGGCATCTGGGTGAGCCCGGTGATGGGTATTAAGGAGGGTACATATTGCATGGAGCACTGGGTGTTATACACAAATAATGAATCACGAACGCTACATCAAAAACTAATGGTGTATTGTGACTAACATAATAAGATTTTTAAAAATAAATTTTTTAAAAAAAAATCTGGTTTGCTCAAAATTTTTCTCTGTTGGCTCCCTATCCTCAAAAATGCTTAGGTCTCCAAAGTCTTGAGGAAAGCATCCTTCAGCTTATTTGCTCATTTAGCTGTCCCTGGCCCTTGGCAAGTGCATTAACTCTCAATATTTGAGGTACTGCCGTTGTTCAAATCCTTTGCAGACCTTTTCCTCTGACCTGTACCCTTCTTATAAGCCACAACCAAATTCTATTCAAGACCATTCCAGTTTAGTTCAGTTAGTTTAAGAAAAGTTGATTTCACATTTGTTACCACCTTTTGTTTTTCTTTTCTTAACTTGTTTTTTTCATCTCATTTTTTTTTTCTCACTGCTCTCCTTTTTTAATTAAAACTGCAGTACTCCTATAATCCTTTCCTCACATACTTATGTGGCTCAAATCGGCATTTCCATATAACAGATACCATTCTTCTATTTCTGCTTTGGCACCACATATCAGGTAATATAACCCTCCATGCCCATGGAATTAATGGACTTGTTTCCTACTCAGCCTCTTCTCCAGATTGGGTCAGGCCCTATCACCTTACATCCCAATGATTACAATGGCCTTCACACAAGATTACCAGCCAATGGTTTCTGAACAAAGATGGAAGATTAAGCTTCCAAAAAACAAACAAACAAAAAACCAAACACAACCTAACAAAATCCTGCTTGTTCATATCATCCTTCTCTCCAGCATTCTTCACTGTCTTCTCACAATGTACTCTACAGAGGGAAGCTAAATTCCTCAGCCCAGAATTCAAGGTTCTCCGCTCAGGTCTGTATCTCTAATCTCTTTGCATCTTTCATCAACGTGAATCCACCTCTTCAGCCAAATTTGTCTGCTCATATGTGTCCTGTGCATTCCCACTGTAGACCTTTGCTTTTGCCATTCTTCCTGTTTTAAGCCAAACCGCTCTACCCTATCTACATCTTACACAACTGATGCCAAAAAATCTTGGATAAAATTCAACATCCACTACTGCTTAAAACCCTTGGTTACCTAGGACCAGTGGGATGCTTCCCTAATTTGAAGGAATTTCATCTTAAACCAATAGTCAATATTACATTTAAATACAAAGTTTAAAGTATGAAAAATAAAACATTTCTATTAAAATTCAGAATAAGAGGAGGATGTTGGCTATTTCCAATATTACCTAATGCTGTGAGGAAATTTGAGAAATAAGTATTTTGGAAAAGAGGAGCCAAATATATCTTAATTTAAAGATGATATAATTGCTGTCTATTCAAGCAACTTAAGGGAATCAAAAAAGTAGTAGAGCTCATAGGAAAGCTCTACTGTACAAGAATGCATATTATAAATAAATATCCCCAAATCAATAAATTGCCCATAAACCAGCCATGACCAGTTACAGAAAACAGAATGAAAAAATTATACTCTCACAATAAATCAAAAATACATAGTACACTATCAAAAAATTAACAAGAAACATGCAGGATTTACATGAATGAATTTGAAAAACTTTAGTGAGGACTTACATGTCATATCTACCACTCAATAATGAGCTCAGTTCTGCCACCTCCAAATAACTTTCCAAAACAAAAGTGAAAATATTTTCTCTCATCTGAACTCCAATTATATTTCTTGTGGATAACGATTTACAATAATAGAGCCCTTTAAATTTAGACTGTGAGATTCTAGAGAAAAAGAACTGTGTTTTTTGTATAATAGTTATGATGTTACTGTGGTCCCTTTTATCTCTTTAGCCTCTGCTTTCTCATCTGTAAAATGGGCATGCATAGCACCAGGTTACTATGCAGATTACATGAATAATTTATTATATTAACTATATTTATGGTCATAATTTATAATAGATAATAACATTAATATCTTAATTATTAACTATATCAAATAATTTAAATTGTCATGATATTACTAATTTAAATTTGTAATGCCCTAGTATACAACTTGACACAAAATAAGCCTCAGTAAATGGTAGCTATTAGTTATGACTCTTGGTACAAGGTTACATGTAGTTGGCCAAGGTGTTGATAAAAGTCGAACATGAACGATCCCTTTAATTCTATGGATGGCAATATGGGGAAAAACACAGAGGAAACACAGCAACTTGAAATCAGACTTAAAAGGAGTCAGAAACTCTAAGTAAAACATGGTCTAGGTCTGGGAATCAGGAGAACACTTAAATAAGAGAAGTTTGCAGGTGTGTTAGAGTGCAGTTGCTGGGAAAGGATGGAGCCAATGGGTACTCTAGGGACCAGAAACTATGTAGTGTCATGGAACACGCATCCTCCCTGTCCCCCGACTTGTTCTTAAAAAATCATTGCACTTACCATGGTAGGAAGATGAATGTATTCAGAGAGTTGATGGGCTGAATTTGCTGACATCCTAAGGATTAATCCTACAGAAAGATTAAAGATAGCTTTCAATCAATGGGAAGGAGGATGGTGGCAGCAGCCAAATAGTATGCAATTAAAACTTCATAGTTATTCCTATAGTAGATGCATGATAAATACGCTTTGAATAAATGCCATGTACTTTCACAATAATTGAGATCACCTGGAGTGACAGATTTAAAGTATTACAAAACAGTTGCTTGTTATCAACTGGTTCAAAAGCCAAGTTCCAATTAGAGAATATTTTTTCCACATGAACTACAAAAAAACCAAAGGATATTCTGAATCAGGCTTATGTTAGTCAGTTTGACTTCAAGAGAAATTAATTTTTTAAATTAATATTTATCCATGTTACTTCAAAAAGCATTTAAGGCAGCAGAAATCTATATTTTCATTCTAATCCTGGTGTTACCAAACCCCATTGCAAGAACATATGAGAACATTCATATTATGTTATATAACATTTTTTATATTACTATGTCACGATCATTAGTAATTTTTCAGGCACATTTGTATTATTATTTTATAATAACCATCTTTTTAATGCTAACATAGTCTCTACGATGGTGTCCTTCTGAACATGGCTAAGTTAGGAGTCAAGAGAACTTTACACTGTTTAGATCTCATCTGCCAATCTATTTCCTCCTTCTGTCTCTCTACTGCATAGGGCTGAAGACAGCATATATAACTTGCTCTCATATTGCATAAGGGCTTCTTCTGTTGGACTAGCCTAATCTTTGAAAAACAAGTCCAATGGAAATAAAAGAAGATTACCACCTTTGTTTTTTTTTTAAATAATTTTCTTCCTATTGTTTTTTGTATTCTTTCTTTTCTGGAACTTTTTTTTTTTTAAAGACTTTATTCATTTATTTGACAGAGAGATCACAAGTAGACAGAGAGGTAGGCAGAGAGAGGAGAAAGCAGGGAACCTGATGCGGGCCTTGATCCCAGGACCCTGAGATCATGACCTGAGCTGAAGGCAGAGGCTTTAACCCACTGAGCCACCCAGGCGCCCAGAGACTTTTATCACACTATTAGGTTCACCCATGAATTGGTTATACAACTCCACTAAAAACATGAACAAGTTTCAGCCTGAGTTCCAACCTTTTTCACAGATAATCATAACTATCATCCGAGAAGTCCTAGACGTTGATGGACTGCAGAGAAGTGCTGTGATGGGCTACAGTGAGACAACTGTTGAGAATGGAAAATCCCAACTGGCTCAAAGGGCTACCTAGGCCTTTACTGTGTCACAGCAATGATTAGGCATACGAGATCTATACTCAGTACAGAAAAATAAGAGGAAAAGGTTTTAAAAGTCAAGTAAAAATGTAAATGCCAGTGCTAAGTAACACTAACTAAAGTGATGTCATACTATAGAGAAAGGACAGTGGACTTCCTGCTGAAGAACTAGGTTAAAATCCCAAATGTGCTACTTACTGGCTCTGTTAGTTGAGTGAATTATTGAACTCCAAAGTCTCATTTTCGTCATTTGTACATTGTCTGACAGTAATCTCTGCCTCCTGAGTTGTTTTGAAGATTAAATGAGATAGATTTTATAGAAAATCTTAATAAATTTTACTAATCAACACTATGAAAATAATATAAATCATTAAAAAAGAAAAAAACAAGACCCAAATGGAGTCATTTGCTCCTCACAACAGCAAACCAAGACTTAATAAGTTTCAAACTATCCACTTGCTATTCATGAATTGCTTAATAAAGCCAATTCCCTGTTCAAATGTACTCATTTGCAATTTTGTCCTTTAATGCTATAAAATGTGTGTGTGTGTGTGTGTGTGTGTGTGTGTGTGTGTGTGTGTGTGTTTCAATGCCATAAGGAGATGTAATCTTATTAAGTGAACAGAGCTGTGAGATGAAGGTGGAAACCATGTCTGTGTTTTTAGCTCCGGGTCTACCCCAGTGCCCAGGACTCTATAGGTATTTGTTGAGTGAAAAAAACAAATTAATGAATGAACTGCTACCAAGAACTGTAAATAGGGATTCAAGAAGAGGAGAGTTTGCAGAAAGGAAGTTTAGAAGGAGACTAGGTTATACAGTCTGCCTTGTTGCCTTGTGTTTTTTTACAAGGACAATGAAAAGTCAAAGAGTGCAGGGACAAGACACTAACATCTGTATAGCATAAAGCAAAAGTGCTGTCATTCAGCTGATGACTGTTTAGAATGAAGAGTAAACAAGAAGCCATGGATCATAGCCTGGCTTTCCACTCAGAGAAATTCTTCAAGTCATCTGTGTTGCCTAGTAATTCACTGCTCTCAAGGACAGTCATGGAAATCAGTCCACACTTACCAGGAAGATACAAAAGTGGACTGATAAACTACAGGCCCAATGAAGATCTAATCACACATATCCAAAGATTGATTTCTCTGTGGGAGAGGGCTTGTCTGCAGGAATCAGCAGGACAAAACAAATGTGGGTAGTGGTAAGATTCAGGTCATAAATGCACCTCCCTTTACCCCCTTGTAGTGCAGAAGATTTTAGAAGTAATTCAGAGCCCTTGCTCTGTGGACCCCTTTGAAGGGTACCCTGTAGAAAAGTTAAAGGAAATGGAAATAAAGTAAGGCTTCAATGTACTTAGTATCCAATGAAGATAAAAGTGAATGAGAAATATTATTATTATTATTATTATTATTATTATAATTTTTACAAACACTAAAGACAATGTGGTATAGAGGTTAAAAGCACAAACTTCAGGGGCACCTGGGTGGCTCAGAGGGTTAAGCTTCTGCCTTTCGGCTCAAGTCATGATCTCCGGGTCCTGGGATCGAGTCCCACATCAGGCTCTCTGCTCAGTGGGGAGCCTGCCTTCCCCCCTTTCTCTGCCTGTCTCTCTGCCTATTTATGATCTCTGTCAAATAAATAAGTAAAACCTTAAGAAAAAAATAAAAAGGCACGAACTTCAGAATCAGATTGAACAGGGCTGGATTCCTGGCTCCCCGACTTCCTGACAAAGTGACCACATAAAAGTAAGTCAAGGGGCACCTGGGTGGCTCAGTGGGTAAGTGTCTGCCTTCAGCTTAGGTCTTGATCTTAGGGTCCTGGGATTGAGCCCCGCTTTGGGCTCCCTGCTTGCCAGGGAGTCTGCTTCTCCCTTTCCCTTTGACCCTCTTCCCTGCTCGTGCTCTCTCTGTCTGTCTCTCTGTCTCTCTCTCTCCCTCAAATAAATAAATGAATAAATCTTTAAAAATAAACTAATACAAAATGTCTATGCCATGGCTCCAGGGAATGACCATGTCTCTTGGGTTTCTTGAGGTGACCTGCATGTCACATCCAACAACACATGTCACCCACTTGGTGAAAGCATTCAGTACTGATAGATACTATGGGTATGTCCAGGGAAATGGCCTCAGTCTTGGAAATATAAGCACTCTTCCCTCCCTTCAAGATCAATGGATTTGATTTTTCAATTAATGTGATTTTTCACACGCTTGATCCCTTCACGCTGAATTGTTGCTAATTAAGAGAACAGATGAATCAGAGAAACAAGAGACACAGGGCTAGGAAGAGCTCTGCTCTTCATTTCCTGATTAAGCCTTGAGCGAAAGGCACTGAGTGGCTTGGGGTCCACAAACGTTCAGTGTGGACTTGTCACACTGCCACACTGTGTCACCCCACCACTCACTAGCTTTGTTACCTGCTAATCTCTTTACCTGGGGACCTCAGCATCTGCCCCTGCAAAAGGAGAATGTCAATACTACCTAACACAGAGAGTGTTGGTGTCTACAGGAAATCAGTGTGTGAAATGCTTAACTTAATACCTAGCCATCCAAGCATCCAACAGAATTCAGGTGATAATAATAGCCAGTTAAGTAGGTCACCTTGCAATTTGAATCTGAAAGTCTAATGTTACTACAGAATTCCTTATAAGGAGTTAAAGGGTGAAGTCAAGCTGAAATGATGTATTACTGGCACTACTGTTTCATAGCTAGGGTAAAAATCACTATTAATTTGGGTGAAGGTTTTTACAAACCTGGGAAAGACAGTAAGCTACTTGATGTCTGATTCCCCCGAACATCTCCATTATATTCCTCAAACCTTACTAGCTCTTGGTTAAATTTTTTTTTCCTCCTGACCTTTTTTGATGAGGCATTTGTCAAATATTTTACCCTTAAATAACTGCCATCACAATAAATATTTTACCTCCAAATAACTTCAAATTCCAATCTGAAGCTAAACATGAAACCCCAGGGAAGCCTGGAAAGTCTAGTGACAGGACATCAAACACCAAAAAACACTTTGGCAGCACAAGCCTTCAGCTGCAATTAAAAGGAAGCTACCATTTATCAAGCACCTTCTAATACCAGCTACTACACTAGGCTCTTTACATATTTAATTGAACCGCATAACCACCTTGAAAGGTGAATGTTCTTATGCTTGCACTTGAAAAGCAGACCTTGAGACATGAGACAGTTCGCTTAAGATCAAAGAGTTAAGAAGTAGCAGAGTCATTTACCTTCCTTCTAGGGAGGGAAACGAAACAACAGAGACTTTGGACACAGAAACCAACTGAGGGACTTGGAGGGAGGGGAGTGGAGGGATGGGAGAGCCTGGTGGTGGGTACTGGGGGCACCTAAAGCGTGGATCACTGGGTGTGGGGAATGGGGAATGAATCTTGGAACACTGGAAAAAGAAAATTTTAGTAACAATTAAAAAAAAAAAAAAAAAAGAAGTAGCAGAGTCAGAGCTAGATTCCAAGTCTGCCTGACTTCAAAGCCTTTCCTCTTAAGCCTTGCTGCCTCTCTCCCGGAAACCGGGCGCCCACCCAAGCCTGTCTGCAGGGGCCACAGCAACCTGCTGGTGACAGCGGGGCCCAGGCCCCACTACAGGCAGCACTACGAAATCCAATGCCCACCAGAGGGTGGCACCCAGGTGGCAGAGAAGCTCCCTGCTCTAGACAGTATTGGCAATGGTACTGGCAGGTCTGCGGGTGAGGTTCACTACAAATAGGGCTCCAGCAAGCTGGAAAGACAAAGGCAGAGGGGCAGCTGCAGCCTTACACAGAGAGCTTTACCATGAACTGATTTGGTCCGGAGATTTTCAAGTTGTTATGGCTCACAGTGGTGTTTTATTTTGTTGTCCCGTTAACAGTAGCACTCTTTTTTCGGATGAACTCTTATGTGCTACCCCTTTATAAATGACTATATACAGAAAAGCTCACATGTTCTGATGTGGGATCAAGGCACAAAGAACTAGAGCCTTGAGAGTTTTCGCTGGCTTCGGCAGGTGGCTCCAGAGGACTCTCAGGAGCAGTTTTAAAATTACTACAGTACTTAGTAAGTGTTAAAGGAAAAGAGAGAGAGAGAGAGAACTGAACATTGTAGAACCATTTCACACAGTGATCTTTTTCTAGAGTGTAAGAGATCAAATAACTCATTTGTACAAATGCAGATTCGGGTCCCCCAGTCCAAACCTACTCTTTGGGGGAATTCTTAGCCAAAGACTCCCATTCTCACCACACCCCAAGTAATTCATGGGCTCTTTATAAAATTGTGGTTTGAAAATTTCAGAATCTAAAGAGTTACATCACTCAGAAAGATTTTGGTTTTTTGGTTTGTTTGTTTTTAATCCAATAAAGCTCACAACTTGGTAAAAACCTGTCCCTGCCAAAGTGACCCACCTCCTGCACTTGATTCAAGATGACTGACAATCATGCCACCCAATGACAACTTTCCCCTGCTTATGTGAGTGACAGACTTCCCCCAGGATCAGATAACATTATCATAATATAAACTAAAATGACTTAGAAAAACCCAACATATATTTTTTCTTCCCTTAATTATAACTTTCATAGAAATAAAAGATACCTTAAACTTTGCATTTCCAGGCTCTCCTAGAAAGAGTTTCCGTAGACACTCAGGAGGCTGGGGAGGGAGGGGTGTGGAGAGGGAGATTCAGGAATCTACATTTTTGTTAGTTTCCCAAGCAAGTTGTAGGCACACTAGAACTTGAGAATTAGCAGTCTCAAGAGTTTTCTCCTTGAAGCACGGCCTGCAGAGAAGCGACATGGACATTGTCAGGAAACGACGGAAGTGCAGAGTCTCGGGCCCCAGTGCAGACCTGCTGAATCAGAATCTCACTTTAACAAGATCCCCAGGTGATTCCAGTGTGCCGCGAAATTTGGGAACTCCTGGTCCACACATTTGTGGCTCCAAATGTGGTCTCGGGCACTTGTTAGAAATGCAGAGTCTTGGCTCTACCCCGGACCTGCTGGAAAAGAAGCTGCATTTTAACAACATTCCCCCAGTGGTCTATAAATGTATTAAAGTTCAGGAAGCATGGGTCTAGAAGACCTCTCAGCCTGCTTTTGGAAAGGAGATGAGGGGACATCTGGCAGCACATTCTCAGCAGCACACCTGGCACGGGCACACTCAGGCACACTTGGGTACAGGACTGCAGCAAAAGCTGCCTTTCTGTGAAGAAACTTGACATTTTTATTGCTTCTTACTTGCCTGGTGTCTCAGCCCATTACGGCCTGGTAAGGTGGCAGGTGCAGAACAGTTATTTCTTTGGCTGTCTGAGCAAGAATGTTACCATTCACTGTTGATTAAAAACCACACTTTAATTGCCTGTGCATTCCAGGCTGAGGGAGGAAGACATTGATCCCGTCCTCCAGACCTTACCCCTTCCCACATCAGTAGGCCTGGCCTGTTCCCTTACCAGCCTCTGCCTCCTACTCGTGCTCCCAGAGCCCATTTTGAGTGTGGGTTATGAGCCTAATGTGCCCACCTTGGGGAAGTCGTTCCTCATTAGTTGGAGCTTCGCTGTCTCACATCTCCCAGTGCCCTAAAAGATGGGTCATCAGCTGATCTTCTACATTTCTCTTCACCTGGCATCAAGACTTGCTTGAGGCAGATTCCTGTGTGTAACCTGGATCTCCCTTGGGGAAGAAGCAGCAGGAGGATCTGACCCAGGACTTTTCCCTGACTGTTCATGGCCATGACCCCCATGACAGACCTTCTGAATGCTTCTAACCCCTGTGCCCTTCTGAAGACAGCTTGTAGCCTCTGCATCGCCCAGGGATTAGA
>PITA01013915.1:0-55621 GCA_004023965.1 Spilogale gracilis
AGCGGAGGGAAGACAGGAGAGGAGGGGAGAGGAGGGAGAGAGGGGCTGCTAGGCTTCGTTGTGAGGAGGGCATATTCCGTGTTGGGAAGAAGGTGCCCCCACTCAGGGTGCTGGGATGCTGTGTGCCCAGCACAGAGACTTGGGGGTCTGGGGCCAGAAGGCGGGGGGCGTTGACGTACTAACTTCTCCCTATGAAGTAGGTGCAGGCGAGGGCTGCACTGTGTGGGAGAATGCCAGGAACTTGGTAATTCTCTCTTCATCCTGCTGCATATAGATATTATTCCCTGTGCATTGGGATGGACCAGTGCCAAGTGAGCGGGTGAGCTGGGGCAGCCTGGCAGGTGCAGAGGGCCAGAGACTGCAGACCACAGACACTGGTTTGCTGGGGCCTCTCCCCTCCCCACCCACCTGGCCTCAAAGGCCCCCATCCCACATCCCTGCCTGTGCTGAGTGGAGGATGCGCACCACCCGCCCCGCCTCCCCTCGGGCTGCAGGTAGGGCCTGGGCGCCTCCTGGCCAAGAGTAGGCAGTGCCCCTCCCTGTCCTGTCACATCCTGCTCCTCTGGCATGCCCTGGGGTCACCACCAGTAGGCCAGGACTTCATCTTGTCCCCATGCCTGAGGGCCTGCCTGGGTCTCCTGAGGGGAGGCCAGAAGCAAATTAGAGTCACACACTTGGAGGCCACTTAGGAGCTTCCGCATCGTACAGCTGCACAGGAAAAGGGAGTTAAGCTGCCTGTTCCTGTCAAGAGGGGAGTTCAGATGGAGCAGGCTGTGGCCGGTGTGGGCACAAACCCTGGCCGGCCCTCCAAGAAGGACAGCACCACGCAGGTCGGTCTGGGCCGCTCTTTATTAACAGCACGTGTGGAGAAAGGTAAGGCAACAAGGCAGTACTTGCATAATGCTGCTAGTGTTTTCCCAGGGTGGCCTCAGGGGACCAGCTCCCAAGCCACGTCCCTCCTGGCTCCACGCACAAGCAGGGCAGAGGTGACGTACGGGAAGCAAACGGCTGGTTCTGTCCTTGACCGTGACCGGAACCTGGGTCCCCGCCGTTGGTGCACGCTTCAGGTAGCTGAGCCAGAGCCGACTCCCTTCAGCACCTGGGACACCTGCCCCCCGGGTCTGAGACCAGACCGCTCAGGGTTTGGGTGAAGACACACAGGTAACTGGTCGAGTTTACATAAGGCTGGTCTCTGGAGTGACCCACGGGACATGGGTGCCTTCTCGGTTGCTCCGCGATGCATCCTGGTTTCCCTTTTACTCTGGGGGCACGGACTGCTGTCGGGTCCATGTTATGGCAGCATTTCTAAACCTGAAGTTGCTTTAAATATTCCTAGCAGAGCCCTCTGTCATTGGAGACACTGCACATGGGGGGTGAGCTGTTAAAATACCTCTCTGCACTCTTTCCCTGGTTGACTGTTGCTACATACAGGAACAGTGTGTAAAAATGAACTGGCTAACAGATTTCGGGGTTTCTTTGAGCTTACCAAGGCCTAAGTGACTCACTGGCGATTAATATCAGGATATGCAAATCTTGGAAAGTTCTGCTATCTCAAAAAGCATCTTTATTTTCAGCTATAATCATCCATTTAAGTAAATGTTCCCGTTGCGGCCACAGTCCAGATAAGTTTCTCTGCAGAGGCCTAGTGCTCGGCTGATTGTCTTCCCACGGCTCGGTCAGGACTTCAGAGGACCGAGAAGCAGAGCCACTGGGAGGAAGGAAACGGCTATCAGCTCAGAGAGCGGGAGCAAAAGGAAAGGCGATTCTGAGAGTCCTGACTGCAGCCCCCAAGCCGAGTCAGGGTGAGGGCCTCCATGCCCAGGCTCACAGCTTGTCGACGCTACAGGCCAGGACCTAGCCATGCGACCTCAGGAGCACGTGTGCCTGGCCTGTGGCTCTCCCCCAAACCAGTGGCTTTGACCCTTGGCATCTGTAGGGGTAAAGTGGGAACTCTGGCTCCGATTCTGATCAAGTTGGTCTGGGATGGGCCTGGACCCCTAGCTTCTGCCAGGCTCCCCACGGCACGGCAGCTTGTCCTAGCAAACACGAGTGCCCCCACCGTGGGCTGAGTCAGGGCGGACGTACTTCCCAGGGACGTGCGGTTGGAAAAGCAGCTTAGTGTTATCTGTAACTGGCTGCAAAGGATTTTCAGTTGGCTGAAGCCCTTCGTAGCTCCTCAGAGCAGGTGGATGGCTACTGAGCCAGAGTAGGCTACTCCAGAGTTCAAAGTGCAAGGAAAGGAGTGGCCAGGCCCTGACACCTGTCCCGCTTGTGACTTTGGCCTCGCTGGTATGTTGGACCTGGTCATTCCCGGGCAGCGCCGGCCCCCTGCCCAGCCCTTGGGCTGCCCAAACTCCGTTCCCGGGAGCAGAGGAAACATACAACCTGGGAGCACAGGCGTACCCTTCCTCCTGGAGGTGAGAGAACGTTCTGGCATTGGGATGGCCAGATAACTGGCGTTCCCCCTCCATTTGACATGAGGATTATCTCCCAGGTGGGCACTGTGGATGCTCCAGACACATCACTCAAGCTTAGTTACTATCGGAAGCATTTTTAAAGGGGGATCTGTTCTAAGAATGACAGATCTTCCCAAACCTGCTTAAATTTCCTCCAAAGGGTTTTGTTATGTGAGCACTGCCTCCCATGTGTGCCAGTCAGTGGTTCATTTTCCTCCGAGGGATCCTGCAGCCCCCTCTTCCACTTTCTACTTGAGGCAAAACTGGTGGGAGGAGGGGACATGCGGGTCAACAGGGAGCCTGGATGGGACTCCCAGTGACAGTTCATCATGGGACCCTACAGCCACTTGAGGGCCCATCTCCCACAGCCCTGAAGATCTGTAAGGTGGAGCTTTAAGCAGCAGCTAAGCCACAGCTCCCTGTGCCCCCATGCCAGCTCTCCGTCCCCCTGAGGGAGGGGACATGTGAGCTGTGGACTTACAGAAATGAGGTCCAGCTGTATGGTCCCAGTGTTCTCGGGGTCCAGCTGCTTAAAAACCCCTGCAGAGGAAGAAGGTCCATCCCCCGTGAGCGAGCCAGAACAGAGACTGCACTGTCCTCCTCCCCCTTCGCCCCAGACCATTATCCCTGTGCTCTGTCCCCGAGGTGGAGAAGGATCTGCATCACCAACTGCAGACACGTCCCGATTTAGGCGACCCTGCCTGATGGGAAGGGCGGGCTGCCCTCACCCTAAAAGGACTGGAAAGGGCCTTCCCCGAACTCCCACTTACTGAACAGTGTTTCCAGTCGAACCAGACAACGGACGAAATTGTCGAAGTCAATGATGAGATCGTCGTCCGCAAAGCGAGCCACGATGACCTGGTGGAGCTGACAGGGCAGCTTGAAGCCTGCGGTGGGACGAAGCAGCTAAGGGCCTCCGTGTGAGCGTCAGGCGGTGCCCGTGCCTGCTCCCATGCCCGCACGTACTCCGCGTCTGCTCCCATGCCTGCTCCTGAGCCCGCGCCCCATCCTGCACCTGCTCCCGTGCTTGCTCCCACACCTGCGACTGCTTCCGCACCTGCTTCCATGCTGCTCCTGAGCCCGCGCCCCGTCCTGCACCTGCTCCCGTGCTTGCTCCCACACCTGCGACTGCTTCCGCACCTGCTTCCATGCTGCTCCTGAGCCCGCGCCCCGTCCTGCACCTGCTTCCGCACCTGCTCCCACGTCTGCACCTGCCTCCCCATGCATGGAAGTGACCCTTCAGATCGCAATAACTGCTTTTGTTCCTTGGCACTCTCCTGGCGCTCTCTTTTGCAAAGCTGGTGCCTCCTGCCCTTGCTCCCAATTCTTGTTTGCTTGCCCAGCCCTGCCTGTCTCCTCACCAGCTAACACAAGGCTGCCCATGCCCATCTCCTGTCTATTTAGCTCAGAATCACCTTGGAGACTAGACTCTTCCTCGATGCACATGGCAGAAACCGTTCATTTTCCTGCCCTTTGCACAGCGGCAGAATTTCTAATGGGCTACCGCTGCGTGACAGTTAGCCCACATTTCCTACCTGCCTTGCAGCCTGCTGAGGGGACGTGTGCCCTGAAAGGCAAGGAGCCTGTCTTTCCCTCTGCCGTCTATCTGTCGCCAGAACATCATGGCGGCAAGCCAGTGTGGTCTGGTGGAAAAGGGCTGTACCGACCCTCGTACTTGGACCATTTGGGTCAGAAAAATTGTTTTGGATCTCTGTGGCAGGATTACATCCCAACCAATAGAGAACCCCATGTTGGGTGCAAGGGACTTACCCAAGGTGGGGGGGCTCTGCTCACTCAACCTGTCAGGCCCTTGGAAGGAAATGTGGACTCAAGAGGGCACGGTGGGCATTTTAATTGACCAGTTAGCTTTTAAAAGGGGCATGGATGGGAAGGATCAGCCAACGCCTGCCTTACTCAACACCTGCCTCACTCAACAGAGTAAGCAAGCAGATGTTCTACACACAAAATAAAGTCCTTACCAGCTTCCTCTAAAGCTTTCCGCATCTCATAGGAGTTCATGGTGCCCGACCGGTCAACGTCGATTTCCCGGTAAATTTTCTGGAAGGAGCAAAACAGTTACAAGGACCATGACGTGAAATGAGTAGGCAACAAGTTAGTGTGTGCTGTGTGCCGTGAGGGCGTGAAGCTCTCCAGCTCTGCCTCTCCTCTGGCCTGGAGTGTCGCCCCTGTTTCTGCCCTAAATGCCTAAGAGTGTCTGCCTCTCCCTGCGAACAGGCTTGTACACGTGTGTGTCAGTCCCCTAGCCAGCTACGGTGGGCCCGTCTTGTGATGTTACCTTTGTGTCTGAGTGGTCAAGAGTCCAAAGGACAAGGGGCTACGCAGCCTCTTGAGTTTTGGGGCAACTGGAAGGTGACCCCATTACTGGGCACGAGCAGGGAGGGTGGGGGGCAGCTCCCTTCCACCCGGGATGTCCCTCTGCCCACACAGAAGGGGACACCTGCAACAGAGCTCGGATGTGGAGCTGGGTGCCCGCCTTCTCCATACCCTCACCCATGGCCCTGACGGGGACCCGGCACCCTGCTTTCCATTCTGGGTGCGCACCTGGTACTTCTGGATCTTCGTCCAGAGAACGTAGAATTCCTTCAGCCCCAGCTTACCGCTGCCATCTGACTGCATGTGGTTAAGGAAGGCCCCCGCAGTGCATCGATGCGGGTGCCCTGTCACCGCGTGGTGTGGCGCCCACTGTGCAGTTATAGGGAGCCCCATCTGAAGCCCTTTTGTGGCACCCGGGGGCTGCAGGATGGCCTGGCGGGGGCCCCAAGCCTGCCGAGTGACGGTAGAGGCACCTTGCTGATTTCTGGGACTATTTCTAGGGTCTGGGGGGAGGGCACAGCAGCACAGTAGGTGCTGGGAGCCCACAAGACCAAACTTCCAGCAGCTCAGCCCAATCCCTGCCCCTAACGCAGTGAGGTGGGTGGGTGAGTGGCCCGCAGAAGGAAATGCCCAGAGTGGGCCTCCCTGTGCCTGCAAATAGAGAAGAAACCCACTGCTAGAAAAAAAACATTCATGCCAAGTAGGGGACGGTCGGGGGAGGTTTTCTAGGGCACCACAGGAAACAGTGCAGGCCCGGGCAGGCAGGTATCTCCCACTCGCTTGCGCAGGGAGCTGGGGCTTCTCACACTCCCTGGGGTGAGGGGGGGCAGGAGCCCCACACCCTGACTGTGCTCTGCAGCACAAGAGGATACGTCCAGCATGTCCACCATGATTTTGCAGGTCTCAATGCTGAAGCCGTCTGACTTGATATCCTGGCCTAGAAGACAAAGAGTGATGGGAAAATTCTGGGGGGCTGAGCTGCCCAAGGACCCCCTCCAACCCCCCACAAGGGAAGAAACGCCTCTCTGTGCCTTCAGGACAGGGGCCACTTCCTCCACTTCCAGTGACAAGGGGCTTGCAGGGCCAGAGGGGAGAGAGTGGAGCGTGTATTTGCCATGTCGGCCTGTGTCCCCGCAGACGGAGAGGCCCAAGGACCACTCCCCAGAGCCACTGCGCTCCACTAGGAGGTTGGGGCACACACAGTGGCCGGTGGGCCGCAGGAGACCCCGGTCACAAGACCCTTGTCACAGACCACAAGAGGTCGTCCTTGGTCGCGTCCTTGTAAGTATTCCAACGTAGCCTCTCCAAGCTGCCTTTGTGGGTACAGACCCCTCCCCGGGTCTGGGTGGAGGCCAAGGTTAGGCGCAGTGGGAGGCTGAGTCCCTGCAAGGCCTGGCCCCTCCCCAGCCGGCCACCTCCGCTTGGGCGGGAACAAGGCAGCGTTGACACTACGGCCTCCACAGCCCTGCAGCCTCCAGGCCAAACAGCAGCTTCTAGTCCTCGCCTGGCCTGCCTGGGAGGGACCAGGTATGGGGCTCCTGGGCCGCGCGCACTGCCCACGTGCTCTGGGCTGGGTGACCTGGCCAGCCCGGGCACTTCAAGAGAGGCTCTGCCTCTGTCGGGGTTAGGGTGGCTTCTGGGCGGTCCATGGGGCTACTGCCCAGAACACAGCGACATCCGGGCTCGCAGGGGCTCGGGGCGGCCATGCTTCTCGGTGCGAATCGACAGGGAGAAAATGTGACCCCTGGGGCTGGACCACATTTGGGGTGAACAGGCCTCAAGGTCTGTGGGAGGCATCCTGGCTCTGTCCCCCGGCCTTCTCCTGCTCCGCCCGTTTTTCCAGGAGACCTAGCAGCCGCCTCCGCAGCCTTGGAGTCACCGGCTGGGCTCACAGGCTCAAGCAGAAGGTCAGAGGCTCCCAGGCCCACACAGTGGGGAGACCCGTCATGAAGTGCTCCTGTGGTTTGAGTCTAAGATGGTGTCTGTCCTTGCACCCCGGGGACGCAGGCAGATATGGACTCCATCAGCGATCCCACTAAGTACAGCCAGGGCTCACAGCTTGGGGACTTTCTGGCCAGTGGTCGGGGCTAACTCAGCCCTCCTTTCCAGGTGCCCCTCACAAAAGTTAGGTAGCGATCTGCCCAGTTCACAGGCGAGGAAAGAGCACAAGGGGTCACCAACCCGGCTTAGAGCAACAGCCGGTGGTGGGAACTGGGGTGCGACCTCTGACCTCCACCTGAGCACCTCTGTTCTTTGTAGTCGGGGTGCGGGGAGCCTCCTCTTCCAGTGCGGCGAGGGCGGGCACAGATTATGCGGTGGGAGAGGGTGGCAGAGGGGCGCAGGGAGCTGCGGGGCCTGGGACCCGCCAGGAGGGCACTTACGCTTGGCCAATACTCTTCGCAGGATGGTCTGCAGCTCAAAGGCGGAAATCTCTGCGTCCTGTGAACACAAAGCAAAGTGCGGTTACTCGGGGGGCAGCAGGACCGTGGAGGCCCACACCAGGTCGGGTGCACTAGGTGGGTCTGGTCAGGGTCTACGATGCGCCTTTCTAATGGCCCCAGACCTCACATGTATACCTACTCTGGGCAGACTTCCGGTGCCTGTTCTGAGTCCTGGAACAGATCAGAGGTAAGCCCTCCACTCCAGGCATGTGCGTGACCCCACGCGACTTCCTCCCTCCAATGTACCTTCTTCCCCTTTGAAACTCAGAGCTGGCTTCCTGTAAAGCTGGTTAGGACCAGCACGCTCTCTGCGGCCAGGGCTCCTCAGGGGGGTTAAGGTGCCTCTGTGCACGCATACTGTGTAACGGGGGTGTGGAGCAAGCCCCAAGATTGGCTGCGGTCCCTTCTGCCTCGTGTGGATGGGGGCAGGTATATGACCAGACCAGCAGGTAAATAAGTCTCTGTCCCTTAAAGACCGAGACAGAGGGGGGCACCTGCTGGGCACTCTGATGGGGTGGGCCGGCTTCCTGCGCACAATGGAGGGCGCCAGGTTCTGGACCAGTGGGAGCAGCTTATGGCAGCCCGAGGCCCACACGGCTCCTGCAATCAACATGGTAGAGATTTGAAACCCTTGTCTCCCGCCGGGATATCTTTGTGAAAGTCAAGGACAAGGTCTGAGCCCCCTGTCCCAGCTGCAGTGGGAGAGACAAGAGCCAGAACCCTACGATGGGAGGGACATGGGGCCAGAGCTGACCACAAGCTGGTGGCCCCGCCGCATGGGCAGGAGATGCGCGGGAGCCCAAGTTCCACCCACGACTCCTCTCTACTTCTGCAGTTTCCCTGCTCCTCTGAACTGCAGTCTTGTCCAGGATGAGACTGTCCCTCCCTCTGCAGGGACCAGAGCGCGTGACAGAGTCTGTGTGGACACCCACCTCGCCTGCCAGCTGGGCAAACAGCCTCCTGAACCCGTCCTCGATGTCGTCCTCACTGGCGTCTATCTGGAAGGGGAGGCACAGGGGTGGGGGCGGGTCAGAGCCGGGAGGGGGCCTCCCCGCCTTCCGCGGGCCTGAGGGCGAAGTTACAGGCTTAAGACAAAGGATGGCAAAGGGCGAAGGAACAGTTTTTTCTAGAGAAGACACCAGAGGGATGGAAACTCCATGGGAAGGATTAGTGAGCTGTTCACAGTGTCTTCTCTGACCTGCGACCAGAATGGCCCTCTCATCTACAGTCGTGGGGACTCAGAAGCAGAGCCTGCCAGAATGTTCTAGAAGGCCTGTGACAGCAGCCCTCTGACACCGTTCTGTCCCTCCCCGGGGACCCAGGACAAACATGGCACTTCAGTGACTGAGGAGCTGGTGGTTATCAGGCCCAGGGACAGTGCGGGAGCCTCCCGTCCTGTGGGTGGTGGTGTCCTCCCTGTCGGTGGGTCTCGGAGACCCTGAGCCCTCCTGAGTTACCAGCACCTCTTACAGCCCTCAGGGCCGCAGGAACCTCGTCGCCCAGAGTTTTTATTCTACGAATAAGGAAACCGAGGCCAGGAAGGGGATCACAAGAACCCTGAGTCCCGCACAGTGAGGGCGAGGACCATGTGGTGGTCAGCGTGGGTGCAGGAAGCAGAGCCTAGTCTCGAGCCTTGTCACTGGGGGCCCTGGGTTGTCCGCGGCCGAGCGGGGGTGGGGATCCGGGAGCTGCTCTACCTCGTCAAGGTTGGCCTCGATCTCGTCGTCGACAACCCTGGAGACAGAAGGAAACTGTGTCGCGGAGGCTGGGTGTGGTTTCCGTGGGTTTATCCACGCCCAGTGCTGTGGTGGGGCTGGGTCCCTCCGCAGTGACGGGAGTTCAGCCTCAGAGGGTCTTTGGTGCCTGGGACCCCATACCAGGCCGCCTAGAGTCCGGTCTGCCGCACCTGCGTCTTGCAGAAGCCAGTGGGCCTACGGCGGGCCTGAGCCGGCCGGTCGGACACACGGTCCTGGGTCTTGGACGGGAGCACGTGGCAGTTGCCGTGTCCCCTGCTTGCCATCCACTCAAAGCCCCCGTGGTCTTTCAGTAAATCCCCTTTTGGTTAAGCTGCTCGAGGCTGATTATGTTTCCTGCCATCAAGCGCCCAACCGCAGAGACACAGTCATGGCAGTGGCCTTGCATCCTGACAGCAGCATCAGCTGGACCGGCCCAGTGGGGCCCAGGGGTCACATGCTGGTGCTCGCAGGCACTGGGCAGGAAAGGGTTACTATACCCGTGTGGCCCGGCTCTGTGCCTGCCAGGACGGGGCTCTCAGTCCGTGTGATCACAGTGAACCTGACGACACAGCCGAGACCCCAAGTGACAACACTCGTCCTTCCCCACCCTGCCTCTAACCGGGGCAGCAGGCGGACGTCGCAGACTGAGACGCGCCCGTGCTCGGAGGACGCCATGCTTGTTGGGTCGGGGACAGGCCGCAGGGACCAGGAGGGCAGGACAGACAGGCCACCTACTGGTAGTCGGCTTTCTTCTCGGAGAAGACGCGGACACAGAAGTCCCCGTCCTTGTTGGGCTCGAAGGTGGAGGGCACG
This sequence comes from Spilogale gracilis, assembly GCA_004023965.1. Lineage (NCBI taxonomy): Eukaryota > Metazoa > Chordata > Mammalia > Carnivora > Mephitidae > Spilogale > Spilogale gracilis. Next base: position 9,781 of record PITA01013915.1, read on the forward strand.
AGGACGTACTCGCCCGGGGGCAGCTTGAAGCGGTTGAGCACCTCGCGAAGGTTGATGAACGTGTCCGAACGCTCCCTCGCTCGGTGTGTCAGGAAGAAGTTCCTGCTGAGGTGGATGTTGGTCTGTCCGTACATCTGGTGGACAAACGGAAACGGGGGGTCGGGGGCACAGCATCTGGGTCCCTCCACGTCAAGAGAACCAATGGCCTGGGGGGACTCAGAGGCACATGCAGCAGGGGCCCCAACTGCACACAGAGGTCCTCGGCCTTTCTCACGGTGACTCGGGGATGTGTGTGGGGCGCCACACAGACGGAAGCGAGGACAGCGCCGGCCCGGGGACAGAAGCCCAGCTTAGCTGTGGTCAGTGGGACCATGGCTGGGCCAGAACCTGCGAGCGGCGCCTGGGAAGGTGCCACGGGTGGCACTGCCTGGCCACTTCCAGTGAACCACGGGGGGCCAGAGCGCCCTGGCCTGCTTACGCCAGCCGTGGGCCTACTGTGTGCTCTCACGCCCTTCACCTCAGCCCTACGGTCCCATGAGGTGGATGGCTAACCAGTTTTACTGAAGAAGAGATCGAGGTCCAGAGGGGACCCATAGCTTATTGAAGGTCACACAGCCTGCCAAGGACAGAGTTGGGAATTGGGTCCAGGCTCCCTCTGTGCTCCCATGCTCCTAGTCTGTGGGTTCCCTCGTTCCCCTCAGGCTTGTTTCGGGAGGACCAGGGGACTCTGTGAAGAGCCTCCTGCGGTCCCAGGACCACACATCGTCTGCCCAGAACTAAACTGCGCACAGGCCCCATGGAGCTGCCCGGGAGGCCTAGCCTTGAGCCCCAACCAGCATGGTCCGGGACCCGAGCCGCCTCACCAGGGCCCAGAGGGCATGGGGCCTCATCCTTCGCAGCCACCAGCCCCTGCCCAGGCCTGACAGGACCCCGAGCTGGTGGTCTAAGCCTTGTGCCCGTTGGTGACCCCATGCCAACGTCTGCCGGACATACCTCCTCGGGGACCTGCAAGGAGAGAGGGGAACATGTGTCACTCGGCCTGCGGGGCGGTTGCAGGAAGGCCTGGCCGTGCTGTCTGTCTGCTGACCCCCCTCTGCTGTGGCTCTGTCACACCTGTGTCCACACGGTGGTCATTTTCCATGGGGCCCCAAGCATTCCTACGCTGAAAACAAAGCCCCTGGCCCAGCAACCTTGCAGGAAAGCCCTTTGCACTGTTCCTGATTTGTACAGCATAAATCCGAGGTCCAGAGCCATGCAGACACTGGCCTGGGGTCCCCCCACCTCCTGCTCGCAGAAGCAGCGCTGTGCCCTCCGATGGAAAGGGCAGTGATGGGGGCACTGCCGGGCTGGGGGCCAGTGGGCGTCTGTTCCCACTGCTGCTGGCCATACCCCGTCCGTGTGTCTGTTGGCTCCCTGCTCAAAACAGGAGCAGATGAGCCCCTGGGGGCTTCCAGGCACTGGAGCCTGGGACAGTGAGGTAGGGGACTGTACCGGATCTGAAGCCCTTAGCTCCCATTTCCGAGACGAAGGGGCTCCGAATCACGGACCTTGCTTGAAACGATCGCATTTGCCTGACTCTGCTTGGTGAGTGAATGGGCAGGGTCCCAGGGCCACGCTGCCAGCGAGATGCGAGCGGGGCCGTGTCTCCTGGCTCCTGACTTCTACCAGGGCTGGGCTCCCCTCCCCACCATGATCTCAGGCAGCTCATGCTGCCCCCGTGACCTCGCTGGTGACCTCACCGAGCGGGGGTGGTGGGAGGGGCCCACTGGGCACTTCAGCTCTGGTCGGCGCAGCAGGAAGGAGTGGGGAGGATTCCAGAGTCCAGCCCCAGAGGGCAGGGGCAACCACCCGCTGCCTGTGGCTGAGCTGGGCTTTTCCTGAACGTGGTTCGAATGCAAGGATGTGTGGGAGTGAGCGTGCAGAGCCCGTGTTCCCTGTCCTGAGCTGCTCCCAGGCCCCGCACGGAGCTGGGCTCCAACTAGCCTAGCCAGACGCTGGAGCAGTTCCGGCCCTTGTGGTATTCCTAGATGGGGTCCAGGAAGCTCGGTGCTTAAGTCTCCTCTGTCCCAAGGAGGGTGGTGCCAGGCCTGGGGGGGGGGGGCGTTCCTCACCTCACCTTTAGGGGCAGGAGGCCCCTAAAAAGAGTACACTGTCTGGGAAGCTGGCTGGGGGGTGGGTGACCCAGGCAATGGCTCAGTACCTGCGGGGGCCTCGAACCTTCTCCCGAGACTGGCCGGGCCCACTTTGCCGCGGCCAAGCTCCCTGTCTGGGGCCCTGCGGCTGAGACACGGGGAGGAGGGGAGGAGGCAGCCCCCCTGCTGTGCGCCCACACCTCATAGATGCCAAAGCCAATGGTGTGCATGTCCTCGCCCATCTTCCTCTGGCGTCTCCGGTGTTTCTGGATGAGGCCCACCAGGAAGGTGCAGCCGCTCTCCCCATCCTCCTGGTCCTCGTCCTCCTCCTCCAGCTTGATCAGGTACTGAGGATTCATCCAGAAGGTGTCTGCGGCCAAAGAGGTGTCTCCGTCACTCAGGACGTGGGAGCCCAGACCCAGGAGGGGGTGCAGGGGCGTGGGAAGGGGACGTCAGGGGACACCCTACCATGACAGACTTTCCCTTGCAGCTCCCTCCCACCTGCCCACAGGCTGGACTCGGGGACGGGCAGGCGTCAGTCTGGAAGAAGCCATCAGAGCTGAGCGGCCCCCTCGAGGCACCTCTCTCTCTCCACAGGCTCAATTGGGAGGTCAGAGGTGGCTGGGCTGGCTTGGCAGGGGACGTGGGGGCATGCACCCCAGTACTCCCTCACTGAACCCTAAGGTCAGGAACATCCTATATAGTTTCAGACTCTTTTCTGTGTCCCTCGTCCCCCCAGGCCTTTCCCACTATCCCCATGGTGTCTCTGCCCTCCCCACTTCCAAAACCTATTTATGGGAAGGACCTAAGATGCATTCACGTTTAAGGATAATCATGCTGACTGCCTTCCCCTCTAACACGATGAACTCTTTGCTGGGGGAAACAAAGGCATCATCCCGTGCAGGGCTTGGCCGACCCCAGCCCTGTGCACCCCGGCTGCCTGTTCTTGTCAATAAAGTTTTATTAGAACATAGCCGTATCCATTCATTTACCTGCCTTGGGGCTAGACCCATAGAGCCAGGAGTGTCAGAACCTGATGGCTCGCAACGCCCCAGGTATTTGCTCTCTGGCCCTTGAGAGAGTTTGCTGACCCCTGATCTAGCTGGTGGGGGAGAGATTCTCAGCTGCGGCACCTCGGGAACTGCCACTTGGTAGCCGCACACTCGAGGTGAAGGCTGAGAAGCTCCGGGCCGGAGGGACTCGTCCCTGACTACCTGCTCTGCGGCCCAGGGTCCCTCATCCACAGCAGGGGACACGCACGTGACCCAGACCTGCTGCCACAGAGAGGCCTTCCAGACCAGCCCCAGCGCCAGACCACGTGTGCTCAAGTCCCTGTGAGGAGGTCCCCTAAACCTCTATGGGCTGGAGCCCACCTCCAGGAGGGAGCTGACACAGTGCACCGGCTGTAGGAACTGGTCCCGAGACTGAAGGAATGGCCTCTCAATCCCTCGGGACAGTCCCTCGGGCACAGTGTGGGGTCACGAGGACTCAGTGTCTGCGGCACAAGGGGAGAGAGACTGGCCCACGTGGCAAAAGGGTCCCGGGATCACTGAGGGCGGGGCCTGAAGTGTGGCCCTGCTTAGGGCCCACGGTGAGGTCCCTGCGGGGCCGGGCTGCCCATGGACAGGGGGGCCGTGGGCGTGAGCTGGGACTGGGCACAGCAGGGCCTTACTCGGGTAGTTCCGGCAGCCTCCCGCCGTGGAGCCCCGTCTCCAGTTCCCGTCCATCTTGGTGAGTTTCCACTTCTTGTAGGATTCGCTGGTAAGGGTGTCGGGGGTCAAGTTGCAAATCTCCAGACGTGAGTAGTGTCTCAGGAAGTCACTGAACGACATCCTGGCAGAGACGGGGGAACACAGGCATCCAGGTCACAAGATGACCCACGGACATGACACATCTCGACCTTCCGCCCAACGTCAGACAGGGAGCCTGTGGAGGCTCTGAGCACGGAGCCAGGCCATGCAGATGCAGGTGGGGGCGGTCACGCACTCGTGGGCCCAGCCCAGCTCTCCAAGGGCCCGTTTCTTAAGGGGTTGGGGTGACCCTAGCGCTGGGTGGGAGAAAGGCCTCGTCTCTCCCACAGGATCTGAATGGGCTTCTCCATGAAGCTGCTCAGCTTTGAGACCTCACTGTTGAGAGGGATAGATCAGGGAGGAGGAAAAGGGGTTTCATTTAGGGTCTTCTAGGCAATGTAGGACGACAAAAGCAGCTCCCACACCCCCGTGCCTCTGACAACACCATCTGGCTCAGCTCCCCCGAGAGCCCCCGCCTTCCTGGGCAGACCACCCCTCCCTGCAGTCCTAAGGGCCTCACCAGAACTCCCCGTCCTCGTGCCGTTGGGTCAGCCGCTCCCTCACCTCCGGGTCCACAGTGTTCCAGTTGGGGCAGCTGGAGAACCATGGGACAGGATGGGTGTCAGAGCCAGTGCCATCGAGGACTTGTCCCCAGGACCCCAGAGTGCAGGCCCAGGGACATGTTCTGGCACCTCTGAGGGCCCAGACTTCCCCGGACTGGGCAAGGCTCGGAGCCGTGGGGAGGGCGATGAAGGCAGACGGAACACGGTCCATCGGAGGGAGAAGGGGAGAGCGGGGCAGACCACACCTGGCAGCTCTTGTAAGGGGAACCAAAAATCCCACGAGCGGCTGGGCTGGAAGCACCAGCCCCCTGCCCCCCACCCCGGGAAGGCCAGCCAGCTGGTGACCACGCCAGGGAAGGGTGCACCGTAAGGTGATGATGAAAAGAGGCCAGGGCGTGCAGGAAGGCATGCGGACTGGCTGGAGGGGAACCTTCCCTGAGCGACCCCCCGGGGGTGGGAACCTATGGCCTTACCACCCCCTCCACCTGGGCTTGGCCATCAGCCTCACGCCCTCTGCTCCCAGCACCCTTGCACCTCCTGGGGGAGGGCACCCCACTCACTTGTCATTCCACTTTCCGGTCCACTCCACTTCTCCCCAGGGGTTACGGATACGGATCAGCTTCTGCAGGCTTCCCCCGCTTTCAACCTGAAGACGGGTACGGGGAGCAGGGGGGAGATGGGGCGTTCAAGCCAGGCCTGGAGGCCCTCAGACCCAAAGCCCCCTCTCCACGAGCCAGGAGGGGTCGGGTCCGTGTTACAAGGGGGGGTCACAAGAGGGAGAAGGGCTGGACCCCAGGCCCCTCGCTGCTGCTGGGTGTGGACTGCTCCGGGGGTCCAGCCCCTGGTGGATGCCGTGAGCCCGAGGCGCCAGCGCACAGTGCCCCCAAGCCTCCCAACTAGCGATGTGCAGCTGTTACCACCTGCTCCCTCCACAGGAACTGGGCTGAGCGAAGGCGGATGCCCTGCCCGGATCTCTGGGAGTCCTGACTAGCGCTGCTATGAAGAAAGGGTAACCCCGGACTCTGCCTTCGATACTGTTATGGAATTCATGTTTATTTTCCTTGGCAGGAAAACAGCACTGGCACCGTGCGCAACATCTCTTTTCTGGGAGACCCATTTAGGAGCCAAGTGTGACATCTGCGACTCCCAAACAGCTCAGAAAACAGCGCAGGGACACAAAACAGACGTGGAGGATCTTAACTGTGGAGTCTAGGGAAACAGCATTTGGATGCTTCCTATCAGGCTATTCTTTCAGCTTTTCCATAGACTTAAGCTTTTCAGAAGAAAGATGTGTGTGTGTCGGGGGTGGACGGAAAATAAAAGCAAACTTCAAGGTTGAAAATCACATGGAGCCCCCAGTGTGTCAGAGGACTGGGGGGTCCCCTGCCGGATGCGAGGCCGGCTGCATGCTAACAAGAGCGGTATCCACAGTGATGACAGCAGCTATGCACTCGTGTGCACCTGCCGGGGGGCCGCTGGGCTCGCCACGCCAGTCCTGTGGGGACAGTGTCACCGTTACTCTGACTTGAAGATGCTCTGGGGCAGAGAGCTGGAGAAACGCGCCCAGGCTGACGCAAAAACAGTTTGTGTACAGAGATTCCGACGCTACGCAGCTGCGATCGCTGCTTCTTGTTTCAAGAGGGTCCGTTAGAGCAGGGTGATCGTGAAGGACGATAGGGAAAGCACCCGGAGCTGGCCTGCGATCCACAGAGGGTAGACGCTGGCCAGCTGCGGCTCTAGAACCGTCAACCCGACTCCCTAGGCCTTAGGAGTTGGAGCTCCCCGCCAGCCGTCCTTCTGGGCGCCCCCTGCAAACCCCTGCCCGCCTTACCTCCTCGGCGCCGGTGACCGAGTATGCATGCCCCTTCACCAGCTTCTGGAACGTGATGGCCTCTGAGTCTGCCATGCTGGTGATCTGCAAACACGGGAGGGGTCAGGCAGCTGGGGGCAGCCTCACTCTGCCTCATTCTGCCTCCTGCTCCCTCCAGCAGCGGGGAGGGGCGGGGACGGCAGGGGCAGCGGGGCTGAGAGCGCTGCACCAGCCAGTGGATTCATGACCCTCCGCAGGGCCCTGGCGTGGGGCTGGTGGCCCGGGCTCGGGACAGACCCGGAACGGCATCAGGTGGCCCTGGAGCTCATGGCCTGGCCCGGCCCTGCTGCGGGGTTCCCCAAGGACACTTCCATGTGTGCGGCTGTCTGTGGGACTTGGTCCTGTTCTATTAGAACTTCCTCGGGGCCCCCCCTCTCCCGTGAGGAGGAAGGGAGCCTGGCATGTCTGTCTCAGTCAGTGGGAGGAAGGGCTGAGGACAAGCTCTGCAGAACAAGCCAGAATCCCTGCGTGGAGTCTGGCAGAGAGAAGACCATTGGCTGAGCTCCAACCTGGGACCGACACGCAATCCTAGTGCAGTTTCAGGGCCCCTTGCCCGCCAGGAACACAATCCTAACTGCCAGTCTGCACCCCCAGAGACGGGGTCGTCTGCAAGATGGGACCTTCCCCAGGGAACTTAATAAGGCCTATTATATCTTCAAGTTTACTAGGTTGAATTTTGTTTTTTAGCATGTCAGCCAGAGACTCTGGCCCCAAGAGTGGGGGCTTCTCTCTGTCCCTACGGGGAACATGTCCTGGGTGGCAGAGGGCCGGGGAGTGGGCTCAGCCTCTGTCCGGAGGACGCCCGGGGATAGGATGGGGTGTGCACCTCCCTGCGAGGCCTACCAGCAAGGCCACTGTGTGGGAACGGCCCCTCTTAAGCCTCCCACAGGCCTGTGGACCCTGCAGCCGAGAAGGGAAAGGTTGCTGGGCTCACCCCGGGGGGCAGGTGTCTGCACAGGATCCTTCCCGCGGGACCAGCAGAGGGCATGGGATTTGCAGAACCTGCGATCCAGGCTGGTGGTACACAGAGGCACCCTCGCCCCCCAGCTGTCCCCTGCATGACCTGGCTGTTGCTGGCCACCCCTGGGTTCTAGGTGATACCCAGATAGTGGACGGGGATGGGCTCAGGCCCACTAGAGGAGGGACACGGGGGGAGGGCTCACATCGATGGAGCAGCCAAGGAGAGAGCCCTTCTGCAGCGCCTTCTGGATGATCTTGAAAAGGTTGGGGGGGGCCTTCCTGAGCTCGTACCACTCGGCGATGCCCCCCGTGAAGTCCTCGAAGCCCTCGGTGGTGGCGCCCCCCGAGAGTGCTTCGTAACAGCCATTGACCCTGAGGGGGGACAGACGCCACTGCTGCTTCTCAGAGTGCCCCCCTGACCCCTCGCCCCAACCCCAACCCCATGCCTCCTTGGCTGGTGGCTCCAGGGACCCTCTGCTTAGACTCCCCAAGGCTTGGGCTCGGCAAACTTCCAGCAGCCGGATGGGAGGAAGGCCCCAGGTGGTCATCGGTCTGACCTCCCGCCCTGCGTGCTCCTGCATCCTGAGAAGGACCGGCTGGTACACTGGCTGCTTGACACTCAGAAAAAACCAACTTGCTAATGAAGCAGTTCTATGCACGGCACGTCCCATGGGTTCTAGCTGTGCGACAGGGCATGTGACGAACACATGGCACCCAGGCCCCAGACTCTGAATCCTGGCCACGGGGAGCCTGGCCCTCCTCCCTGGTAGCGGCTGGGAGGGACGGAAATCTCTGGATGCCTGAGAGCCCGGGCGGCCGGGGCGGGGTTGGGCGGAGGGGGAACAAACCACCGCTGATGGCGCTCCATACATCCTGTACCAGTTCCCGAGCTTTTCCTCCCTCTATAGGGGACAGCAGTGCCCACTGGCAAAAACCCTGCTGTCTTTAGCTGACAAAAAGGTCCCCAACCTGCCAAAGACATGGAGGTCATTCTCAAGGTCAGCAATCTGCGCCACACCTGTTCCAGGGTGGGGCAGCAAATGTGGCCCACGTGATGAGCACGGTCACGGATCAGGGCATGACATGGCCAGGCACCCTCCGCCCCCCCGCATGCACTCCTTGCATTGAGACCCCACTTCTAGCTGGAGTTGTCCTTGACCCGCACTGGCCTCTTCCAGGGCCCAGGCTGCCCGAGGTAAGGCCGCGGTCACTCACTTGGCGTAGGCCTTCTCCAGCAGCGCACTCCAGAACTCACTGCCCTCTGCAGAATGCACGAACAGCAGCTCCCCGTTCTTGGTGGGCAGCCTGTCGTCCACGACCACGTCCACCCACTCGCCGTACTGCCAGAACTGGGGGGCAGGGCACACTAAGCAGGCTGGGGGAGGAGCCGGTGGCTGCACGGGACCCCCCCGGCTCCACGAGCCCGCCCTGGGAGGAGATGGTCCCACCCCTCCTCTGGCTGGCAAATCCTCACTGAGCAGCTGAGGGCAAAGGCACTTGTCCTCTCCTCCAAGCCCACACCCATGTCTCGAGCACTCGGCCCCGAGTCTTATGCGCTCTCAAGAATCCTACTTCTCATTTACCAGTGTAAGAGGAGGCAGTGAGCACTAGCTCACCATTTTATTTCAGACTCCTCAAAGTTGGCTTTTCTAAACTTGGGAATAACCTCCTGGGTTCCAGCTCTACCTCCCTCCTTGCTGTCCCGAGAGCCTCCCCACTGCTCTCCTGGCAGGGTCCCCCATCAGGAGCAGGCCAGGGAGCCTGTGGCGGCTTCTCAGAGCCCTTCTGCAGAGCACCACGGTCCTAAGGGTCTGCAAACCCCAAGTCTGATATGTTTGGTCAAGCCAGGGGACCTGTTCCAACCTCAGGGACCTGTTCCTAACTTCTAGGACTTGTCCTTAAACCGCCCTCCCCCACCAAGAAACACTTCTAGCACCCAGGTCCTGTCCTTACCCCTGAGGACCTGTCCTCGGCCCCCCAGGACCTGTTCTAGCCCCCAGGAACTGCCCTTAGCCCCCACCCTGGGACCTGTCCTTACCACCCCCCCAGGAACTATTCTAGCCCCTAGGACCTGTCCTTGGCCCTCCCAGGTCTTGCCTGTAGCCCCCTAAGGTCCTGTCCTCGGCCCCCCAGGACCTGTCTTTAGCCTCCCAGGTCTTGCCTGTAGCCCCCCGAGGTCCTGTCCTTGGCCCCCAGGACCCACTGGGGAGACGCCTGTGCTGACACAAAGTTACCTGGAAGTGGAAGATCCCCGCGTAGTTCTCCTGGAAGCTCTGGTTGATGGGCACGACGCGAGCTAGGACCTCTTCGTTCAAGGTGAGGGAGGCAATGGCTGCCAGTAGCCAGCAGTCACCTGTGAAGCCAGCACACAGCTCTAAGCAAGGGTCTCACCCTGTCCACCCTGGGAGCTTGAAGCTCAGGATGAGCCTCTGCATGACAGGCGAGTCGGAGGACAGGGTGACATCCCTAGTGCAGAGGGGACCCGGACGGAGGCGGGAGGGTCACTCGCGGGAAGACCTGAGCCAGCCATGCTGTCCTGGCCCAGCCACCCACCTGGCCCAAGGAAGGGGTGGCAGGAGCCCTGGAAGGACGAGGTGCCCAAGCTTTTGGGAGCGCGGGGCATACAGGTGAGCTCAGGTGGGCTGGGGAGTAGAGCTCAGAGCGGTGCGGGTGGGACGCGGTCGGCGGGGAGGGCACAGAGGCCGCCGGCAGGTCCCACGCAGGCTGTCCTGCACGTCCCACATGGGCCAAAGAAGGTGTGTGGCCGGGCTGCCCTCTGGGGGCGAGGACACACAGACGGTCACTTTTGCGGGGGTGGGAGGGCCCTGTGCGGGGCACAAGAACTGGGACAGTCAGCCGGGCCCCTCCCTGAGCTGCTATGCTCCCTGAGGCTCACGGATGGCCGAGCTGTTGCAGGAGCTCGTGTGTGAAGTGTGTAAAGCACCCACACCTGCGGGAGGCCCTCGGCAGTGAGCCCTTGGCAGTCACAGTGCACTGTGGGGGGCGCACATTCACCCCCAGGGACTGAGGCCCCGACGGAGGCTCCTGGGGGAGGCTGAGGACCTGGAGTTCTTTCTAAATGAGTGCAGGCAAACGGACCCCCTTGCTCCTTCGCCTGGGTGGGTGCCACAGTGCTGGGGACATAGCTGTGGCTTTCCTGCTTGCTCTGGGAACTCCCACGTCCCTCAGAGAAACCTGCTGCCCTGCATGCTCCATCCATGAGATTTTGGTGGCACGGACCCTGTCCCAGTCCCCAAGGCAGGCCTGCGGTCACCGAGGCATCACATTTCCCCGCCTGCTGTGGTTGGCCTGGAGAAGATTTTGTGGCCCACCTCCAGCCCGTGAGGTGCCACAAGAGCTTTATGGGGGCTTTGGCGGGAGTGGACAGGTGCCCTGCTGCTGGGGAGGGGTGGCCTGCCTGAGAACGGGGCCACTTTGGAGAAAGACCAGCTGGGAGATGGAAGGGGTTTAGAAACCTCTTTAGGTCCTGCGGGCATCTCTGGAGACCCTGAATCAAGCCAAACCTGCAGCCTGCTCTGCCTTGGACTTTTCTGTGGAAATATGGAGTTTGCGGAGAAATCTGGCAATAGGAGTCTTTAGCTCTCATTGGGCAGAAGCCGAAGAGCCCCCGACTGGGGGGATAGAAGTCCACCTAGACGGGCTTCCCCATGCTGAGCTTGCATGGCGGCTAGTCAGAAAAACCATCTTCTGGATGTTTCTCAGCATTGAGCTCTTCCACATGGACTGTGTCATACTGTCTCTGCCTGGAGTGTGAACCCACCATGTGCCCACTGTTGCCGGGCTCACGAGATCCTCCTCCTCTGACCTCGGGTCTTCTCATGGCTTCGCTCTTTCTCTGGAAGCCTGGAGGGGAGACGCCTGTGATTCTTATTCTTCTTGAGCAACTCCACATTTTCTGGGCATCTTGCAAAGTGCCTGGATTTGGGCCTGTCAACAGGTAGAGGACGACAGGCTTGTGGACAGAGTGGGTCAACTGTAGGATCTTAGAAGCAGAGTCCTGAAGCCAGAACCCCACACCCGCCGTGCAGCCCCCAGCAAGAGGAGCAGCAGAAGGTCCCTCACATCCCTCCTGGTTTGGTCTCTCCAGGTGCCAGTACTTTCAGGTGATGCCCGCATGTCCTGCTGTGTGGCCTCAGATGTCACGGCTGTTCTCGGGACGTCCCCAGGGGCTGGAGGGACGGGCTTCTTGTTTATCATGGGTCATCCATCTAAGTTAGCGCTGGCCCCACACCCAGCTCAGATGGCTGCTCCCCACCAGATCCAGAGGCCCTCGCCACAGTGTGGAAATCAGGGGCCATGTTCTGTGCCCCTGGTTCTCTTCCTTTGGATGCCCCTTGGCCGGCTGGGGGGAGCAAGGGCCCCGCACCCCCTGTCCCGTGCAGAGCTGTCCCAACCTAACTGGTTTCCTCAGAAAGGGCACGTCATCCTAGAATGCCTTCTAGATGAGAGCGCAGTGGCTTTAAGCGCTTGAGGTCACATGTCCTGCAGCACCGCGGGGCGGCACAGGCGGGATCCGGGTCTCAAGTCTGCCCTCCACCGCAGCACTGTGAGGGGCAACACAGGCGGGATCCAGGTCTCAAGTCTGCCCTCCGCCGCAGCACTGCGAGTGGCGGCACAGGGGCGGGATCCTGGTCTCGGGTCTGCCCTCCACCGCCTCAAGCAGCCAGCGTGCTGGATATCGCTTCGCAGTGTGCAAAGAGCACGGTGCACATGTCTCTAAACCTTACGACACAATCACCCTTGCTGCGTGGCCTTTCTGGGGTGAAGAAATGGAAGCTCAGAGGGCACGCAGACCAGAGGTGATCTGGTCTCACGAGCAAGTCCTCTAAATCCAGTCCTGGGCTTTGCTTAAACACTGAACCTTGGGTTGCCTGGGTGGCTCAGTTAGTTAAGCGACTGCCTTCAGCTCACGATCCTGCAGTCCCAGGATGGAGTCCCAGGATGGAGCCCCATGTCAGGCTCCCTGCTCGGCGGGAAGCCTGCTTCTCCCTCTCTCACTCCCCCTTCTTGAATTCCCTCTCTAGCTGTGTTTCTCTCTGTCAAATAAGTAAATAAAATCTTAAAAAAATAACCAAACATTGGTAGAGATGCCTTTTGGTTAAAGAACATCTGAGTCCTCCGACAAAGCAGAGATCCCATCAGGAATATTCAAGTGCAATCCAAGTTTAAAACTGAGGGGTAATGCACCAGCAGCTTCCTGAAATCTGCCTGGAGGCTTGGAGGCCCCTGGAAGAGCGTGCGGATGTCTGATAAGGAGAAAGTTTCAGAAATCCTGTTTCATGCTCCGATTCCTGTCTCCCTTCCAGGATCCATCTCTTTTCCTTACCCCTACTCCCATGAGCTTTCTTGGTATGAGGAACTAGAAGAGTGACATCATGCGGACCCATGACACGCCAGCCCCCCCACCCGGTGCGGGATCCCCGCGTCACCCCTCCCCCGCCTCATCATAGAACAGGCAGGTGCTGTCCGCCACAGTCACGGCGGAGGACAGGTGGCCTAGGGAGGCTGGTGGCCTCCTGAAGTCGCAGTAACGAGCTATCATCAGGTGGGCCTGAGCAAAGCTTTTCATGTGTGACCCACATGGTCTCCTTTGCAAACCCGTGCCAATTTCCAAGGCACCTAACTCACAGGATGCTGTCATGGGGACTTGTGTCCTTGACAAGGCACCTGACTGTTTCCATGTCCAGCTGTGTGGTGCCTCACTAGTGTCCTGCTTGCCACCTGGATGCCATGTCTGTGTGCCGCACACCCCCCCCCCCCGGCACCGGGGAAACCTGTCCCACAACCTCCTGCTGCAGCCTCAATTCCTCTGTCCTCCCCATCAAAATCAGCCTCTCCCTTCCCCCAAATGACTCAAAACTGCCCTTCTCCCCTGGACAGTTCTACAGGGACATGGGTGGAGAAGTCCCTGAGCCTCCCCGGGGACAGCCTGTCTGGGTCAGTGGCATCAGGATCTGGGTACACCCAGTTGGCTGGCTCGGAACAGGCTCAACGGCGATGCACCTGCCTGCCGCTCCAATGGTTCAGCCCCAGGAGAGCCCGTGAGGGTGTCTTTCAGTGACCAGGACTGTCGGGAAAGCTGCCACACAGACGGGCTTGGAAAGATGCAAGTGTGTAGTTCTACAGGCTTTTAAATTACCTGTCTGCAAGAGAGAGGTGAGGGTGGGTGGCCACCCAGACCACGCGGGACTGTCCTTGAGCAACACGCCACAAAGCCCCTGCCACGTGTAGAGTCTGCTTATGCTTGGTCCCCACTGATGACCTCATCTTCACTCAGTCCATTTGTCTCAGAGCAGAGACGACAGTCGTGGGGACCTGCGTGCCTCCCCACGTCCAGTGCACAATCTTCATCCTGCCTTCTGCCCCGGAGCTGGCCTCCCTGGACGGAACTGTGGCCTCCCAGTGCCTCTGGCTGCTGGCGGGTTTGGCCTTTGGGGGAGCACCGGAAGGGAGCACAAGAAGGGAGCACCAGAAGGGAGCACCGGAAGGGAGCATAAGAAGGGAGCACCGGAAGGGAGCATAAGAAGGGAGCACAAGAAGGGAGCACAAGAAGGGAAAACAAGAAGGGAGCACCGGAAGGGAGCACAAGACGGGAGCACCGGAAGGGAGCACAAGATGGGAGCACCGGAAGGGAGCACAGGAAGGGAGCACAGGAAGGGAGCACCAGAAGGGAGCACCAGAAGGGAGCACCAGAAGGGAGCACCAGAAGGGAGCACAAGAAGGGAGCACCAGAAGGGAGCACAGGAAGGGAGGAGGAAGTTACAGTGAGATTATTTCTCTCTGGGCTTGGCCTGAGCTGTGCCCCTTGACCCCAGGCACTGCTTCCTTGGGGTGGCATCGGGGCGTGACCCACTCACACCCAGTTCTTGAGTCCTGACACCAGTTCCACCTTCTAAATCAGGGCTTCTCCTGCCAGGGATCTGGTGATACTCCCTCCCTGGGCAGAGGGCTTCCAACACAGTGTGTATGGTCCACAGTGTTCGAGGCTTGGCTGACGGCGGGCTATCCCTCAACAGCTGTTCCCCCATAGCTAACAACTCCCAGGGCAACATCCTTCATGGAGAAGCTTGGATAATCACTTACCCCCTTTAAAACGGGGCTCAGGTTCTTGGCTAGAAAAAAATCATCATTATAAAAATGCCACGTCCTCTTAAGTCAGTCTGTAAACTTAATGCACTCCCAATAAAAACAGAAGAGGATTTTTAAAATTTGGAACTTAGCCGATGTAAAGTTTATAAGGAAAAATTAAACGTCAAGCATAGACAGAAGAAAGTCTAGAAGGGAAGGAGTCTACCTCTACCACATATTAAAACAGGCATAAAACCATAGTAATTAAAACAGTATAGAACTTGTGCATGAGAATACAGATACATGGTATAGAACAGAAAGTTCAGGAATCATTCCAAACATAGGAATTTCATACAGATATACTATTCACATGGGGGGTTGGAACAATGGAGTGGCCCTCGAGAAAAAAAAAAATCAAGGGGCTCCTGGGTGGCTCAGTTGGTTAAGCGACTGCCTTCGGCTCAGGTCATGATACCGGAGACCCGGGATCAAGCCCCACATTGGACTCTCTGCTCGGCAGGAAGCCTGCTTCTCCCTCTCTCACTCCCCCTGCTTGTGTTCCCTCTCTCGCTGTGTTTCTCTCTGTCAAATAAATAAATAAAATCTTAAAAAAAAAAAAATCAAGTTCTAGCTCATCTTGTCACAGGGATGAATTCTAAATGGAATAATATTCATAATTAAGCATTTAACATTATATTTAACATTAAGCATATATTCTAATATATTTGCGTAATCCTACATAAATTCAGTAAATTCAGCTGTTTGTTTTCTTTTTATTTTGATTGCCTATGTATTTACGCCACGTAGCATAACGATATGTTAGTATGTTAACATTGTTATGTTATATATTGTACAAATACAATGCTTTTATAAATCCATGCACATTCTGGAAAAGACAATGGGAAAATTCCAATATAATCTTAGTGGAGACTGAATTGTAACCTGGAAGCCATAGGCTTTTAAATGATAAACTTAACTACATTAAAGTAAAAACAAAACAAACAAAAAACATGATTAACAAAATCAAACTCAAAAAATAACAATAAAAAATACTCAGATCCCAGACATCATGTATAAACTTTTCTAGTAAATAAAGAAAGGAGAGCTGCACAGAAAAATGGACAAAGATATAAGCAGTTGGTGGAGAAGGGAAAAACCAACACCTTAAACAAATTATGGGGCTCCTGACTGGCTCAGTCAGAGAAACACGTGGCTCTTGATCTCAGGGTCGTGAGTTCGAGTCCCAAGCTGGGGGTGGAGAGTACTTGAAATAATGTTTTTTAAACCCCAAACATTCAAAGGTACTGACCGTCACTCATTACAAGAGAAAAACAAAGTGGAACTATGCAGCACCATTTCTACCTTTCAGATGGCAAAGAACAAGATGTGGGGGTCCCCAGAGCAGCTGTGGGAGACCCACTCTCATGCCCGTCTGTGAGCACCGAGAGGCAACATGGCGCGTATGCCCCTGCGCTTCTGAGGCCAGGGGTCGGCCCTACAGACACACTCACAAGAGCAACAGAGGGATGACAGGGTTATTTCCTGGAGCCCCGGTTGTAGCTAAATGTCCGTCCACGGTAACTGGGGGAACAGACTGGAGGCCACCTCCACAACGAGACTATGGCGGCCACAGAACACAGCGATGTTCCTTGCCGACTCTGACTGCCAAGCAGTGCTCAGTAAAACAGAGCAAGGCACACAATAGTGCGTAGGCTATGCCAAAAGGGAAAAAACAAAAATGGGAGAAAATATGGGGAGCGTTGTAGCGGCCCTTTTTTGACTCCCATCTTCATCCTCTGAAGCTCTCGTGCGTAATTTGCTTTATGTGGTTTGTGTGGTTATCCTTTGACTCTGGTTATATTACCATCAACCCTGGGTTATTTGGTTATGTCCTTAGAGTAAGAAAAATAGCTTAATATCAGTTATTCTAAATGAGCATCCTTATTTTATGTAAGGTGTCCCATCAGAATCGGGCTCTTGTCTGTAAGAATGGCTCATCAGCTCACTCACTCCTCTGACTCCCAACATGTGTTCTGTAGAAACGAGTTCCTCGAGAAGTTAAGAGCTACCCCTTGGAAAATGGTTTCTCTGGTCAAGCGCATTTCAACGGGAAATGCAAAGCTAAGCAGATCAAGAGTGGAGGCTTTCCAACAACGATCTGTGATGGCTTTGGCGGGAGGGTGCACAATGTGCATATTCTCCATTTATGGGCCCTGGAACCTTCCAGCATGCTTAGGGAGGGTACAGCTGGGGCTGGCCGCCCGGGCAGGGTCTCCTGGAGCTGTGCTGCTCACAACCAGGCCATCAGGCCTCAGCCCTAAATGCAGGGACCTCCGCTGTGACAGCATCTGTGTCTCTGTCCCTAGATTTTAATACCCTCTTCTTTCTGGATTGTCTCTTCTTTAGAACCCAGTTTTTCTTTAGGAAAGAAAGGAGGGGGTCTGGCCCCACTGAGGTGAGGCACAGTAAATTCTAACACATTCTGTCTGCTCTGCCTGAAGCTGACTACCCTAGGACTCCCTTGTCCAGCACCCCAGACTCGGGCAGGGACAAGGGTCAGAGCTGGGTCACTACAGGTCCTTGCGTCCCTGGGCTGCTGGCCATGCCCATCATTAAAGGGGCAGACCAGGCTCTGCCCAGGAGTTCCGGAGCCACCCACTGAAGGTCTGACTACAGGTTCCAGACTGGCTGCTCCCACATCTGGGCTCCTGCCCCGCTCACACCCCCCTCCTGCTGAACTCCTGCCCTTTCCAGTCTGTTCTGGAAGATCCTCAACTGCTACAGGCCTGAGAGGCTGGGGGCAGGGTGGGGGGTGATTTTCCGCCCTGCTTCCTATCCTAAAAGCCCACCTGGGTACCCCAAAGGCGCACCCCTGGTCAAGCAGGAGCTGCCCGGGGGAGCTTGGACCCCGCCCTTTCTCTGAAACTCCACACTGCATCTCAACTTCATTCCCGGAGCAGAACACAGAGGGCCCCCCCACACTCTGAGTCCGGACACAGAGTGGGAACTCTGGGGAGCTTCGGAGAACCTGAGCCCAGGGTGGGGGGCAGTTAGGAGGCCTGCATTATAGAAATTGCCCAGGGGTGGAGGGGTCCAGGCCCAAGACAGACGTGCCCTATCTTTATCTTTCACTCAGGTCGGCACGGAGATCCTGCCCCTCCCCAGTGGGGACCTCAGGATCTCTGCGAGAGACGTGCCCACTCGAGGCTGCCTGCGGGCCTGCTCCCACCAAGAACTGCCCTTCCCGGGCCCACAGCCTGCCCTCTTCCGCACACCTGGACACT
The DNA here is from genome assembly GCA_004023965.1 of Spilogale gracilis. Lineage (NCBI taxonomy): Eukaryota > Metazoa > Chordata > Mammalia > Carnivora > Mephitidae > Spilogale > Spilogale gracilis. The sequence goes on from PITA01013915.1 coordinate 27,469, forward strand.
CCTGGAGACTTCCTCCTCTCTGATTCCTGTCAGGTTCTAGGCTCTAGGTTCCCCACTCTGTCTCCTTTCAACTAGGGGTTCCTGGATGGGCTGCAGAGATGTGGAATCCACACGTTCTGCATGAAGAATTCTGCAGATTTCTGCAGAGAAAAACATATGCGTTTTTCTCAGGAAGGAGTCAGGGGAGCAAGCCGGGACCTGGGACAGATGAAATCTCAGCATGTGATCTCCAGAAAGGATAAGAGCTGACAAGGGGGGGTGGTGGGGAGGGGGATGTGAGGAGGGGGAGCCACACAGGGGAGGGTGGGGGGCTGAGGGCCCTCACAGAACACAAGGCAAGAGGGCTCTTTAAGGGCACAAGCACCCCACTTCCTCCCCCTGCGGGGGGATGACCACTTCTCCCTGTGGGTCTCGCTGCATGTCTCTGCATGGAATTTTTACCTATGAATTTTGTGTCTAAGGCATAGAGAGTTCAGGTACGAATCTATTCATTTGTTCAATGACTACTGAGTAACATTCTCTCTGCCCCCCTACCTCCCACCCCCTTGCCAGGCACCTGCTGTGATCACTAGGCTGCTTGTGCTCAGGGGCCCTAGGGAATTCCCTCCAAGTCCAGACCTGCCCCTCCCTTCTGACTTGCTTGGGAAAAAGGGGGATTGGGTTTCAACCATTTTGGGGTCATCAAGCACAGATGCCTTGTCTTCTGGACTACCCTGACAAAGGTCTGAGTGTCTCCGGCTGCCCCCCCTCCCCGGCTCCTGGAGTGCACACAGCCTTCCCCGCACCGCCCTCCCGGGCAGCCTGATGAATGACCCCTTGAAAGCCCAGAGCCGTCTTCTAAAAAGGCGAATTTAGATGGAGCCATGTCAGTAAATTTCCAGCGCTGAGCTCCCCTGCCTCTGGGTGTGCCCTGAAGGTCAGCGCCATGCAGGGGACCGGGTCACCCGGGGCCACTGCAGGGGAGTAGCTCAGGGCTGGTTTCCTAATATTTGCAGCCACTGGCGGTTTATCCAAGCGGAGAGCACAGTGACAGAAGCTGTGTGCTTGCTCCTGCCATCGGGGGTTCCTTCTACAGACAGGAAAGTGTGGTGGACAATCCAGGAGACACTGGGCTTCCGCCCCCACCCCGACCCCAAGAAGAGAGTGGCTGCCGGTGGTGGGTCCCAGAACGGAAGACCCAGGGACCTGTGTCACTGCAGAGTGTGTGTCCCTGACTCACCGCACACACAGCGTGCACACATTTCAAACACACACGCTGAGGACGTGCAGAAAACATGTTGCCCAAGGCCGGCCCCGCTGCTTCCTGGAAGCCCTCTGAGCTTTAGCACCCCCACTGTTGCTTCTCTTGGGGCCTTTGGCCTGACATGCCCCTGTCCCCCGTGAGAGCCTCTGAGTAGCCCCCCTCCTTGCATGGACCCTGGCGGACAGGGGCACAAATCTCTTCTTCCTCCCCTCTGCTCTCTCTTGCCTCATTTGCTCATTCTCCGCTCCACACCTGGTGTGCGAGATCCAGACAAGAGTGGCAAGAGTGGGTCTTGCTCTCAGGTGTTTGGGCAATGGCATGGGGACAGGCAGGGGACCAGGATCTCAGGTGGTGATGAGCCCTAGGCTTCCAGCCTGAACAGGGCGGCAGCTGCAGGAGGAGTAGGAGAGGAGGGTGAGGGGCTACGGGAGATGGGCTGGAACTGGTCCTGAGGGGCAGGTGGAGGGGAGGAGCCCTTGCAGGGCTGGGGAAGGGCAGACAGAGAGCCCTGAGCAGCACAGGGGTGGCTCAGTCCCGGAGGAGCAGGGAGCAGACACAGGTGGGACTGGGCTCCGAGGGAGAGGAAGGTGAGGTGGAAAAGTGGATTGGACTAGACTCTACCAGTTCAGGGAAGGTGCCCACGCAGCAGACCCTCCAGGCCCAATGAAATGCTTACACCTTCCACAAGGGGCCACTTCCCACGGAAGAGTGCCAGCTCTGCCTGGGCAACTTGCCCTCCGTTTCATTCCTTTGTCAGCATGAGGGACTCAGTCCCAGCCTTTGAGGGGGCAGGTCCCTCTTAACCCCTTGCCCTCCACCTGCCATGTCCCCAGACTGCACGGGTGAGCCCGGCCAGCTGAGTGCACCGCTACCCTGCATAGTGGGGGGGGGGGGTCGGGGTCCCAGACAACCCAGCCAACAATGCATGACCAGTTAGTGTCCAAGCAGCCTTGGGTCCCCACTGGTGAAGGACAAGGCCATTATTCCAACGGGAGGAACACGGCATCTTCCACAAATGGTAGCCACAGTATTTCCGGGATCACATGCTCTTCGAAAACCCGGAGAGCCTCTGAGCATCTCAGTGGATAGGGTGTGGCAGAAGGGGTGCCGAATGACCCCTAAGCTAGGTCATAAAAGATGACCTAGGCATCTTCCTGGGGTCTCTCTGGGACAAGCGCCCAGAAGGTCAGCTCACTTGAGGCCTCCATGGAAGAGGCTAAACAAGAGGCACACGGACCCTGGAGCCCCAGTGACCCAGCCTCTAGTCCCGGCGCCAAACGTGTAGGTGAGGGGCCTTCAGGTGACCTCAGCCCAGTGACTGAAAGTGCAGGAGGGGCCCTAAGTCCCTGGGCTGACCCCCGTCATCCATCATAAGTGAAAGTGAACAGGAAAATCCTATTGTTTCGAGTCACTCATTTTGGGGGTGGGTGATGACGCTAGATACAGGGGTAGTGAGACAGGGACCCTCCTGGAATCTGTTCTCCTGAGATCTGGCCAGGAAGGTGTGCCCGCTGACTGTGATGGCCCGCCCTGCTGAGGGGATGGGACGGCACCAGCAAGAGGGCGGCCAGTATGGAGACGGCAGTGTGGGGACTGCACACAAGGCGCCCAGTAATGCTGCCGGCGCCAGGGCACCCCGGGGTATGAGACACAGTCCACATGCCTGCCCCGGGAGGGGAGCACCCTCCAAGAAGCAGGGGCAGCCCTCTTTGGTTGCAGCAACTCTCTGGGGCGGGGGTGGAGGGGTGAGGGGACGGAGAACTGGAGCCGCTCCCACAGGTTCAAACATCCCAGCAATGCACCCCAACTGCACGTGCTGGTTCCTCCCAACTGTGGAGCGTGTGTGTATGTGTGTGTGTGTGTGTGTGTGTGTGTGTGTAGGCTCAACTCGCCCATCATTTACCACCGCAGCTCCCTCCTTCAGGTTCCTTCCACCCTCCCCACCTATTCCACTCCCTGATGGGATGGTCCCTGGTTTTCAGCCAGGGGCCCTTCGCCACCAACTCCACTGCCCCAGGAGATCCTGGCAGCGTCTGGGGACATTTCTGACATTTCTGATGGTCAAGTTTGGGTGGGGGCTGGTGCATGCAGTGGTCGGGGGCCAGGAAAGCCGCAGACGGCCTACAGCACGAAGGGTGGGAGGCCCTGCCCTGTGCCCAGTCCTACCGGCCCTGGTCTCACTGGGGTGCTGTCTTGTGCTTTCACGAAGCTACATAAATTCCCAACAGACCAGATGCAGAGGCCACTTTTGGCCACATCTGACCCTGGCTTTGGAAGAGAGGGGACAGAAGCCCTGAGGGGCCACCCTGGGAGCTGATGGGGAAGGGCTTCCCTAGACGATGTGCACAGCCTGCCAGGGGCCCAGGCCTGTGAGATGGTGATGGGTGAGTCCCAGTGGGCATCCCTCCTGTGATCCTTTCCCGTGCCACAGCAGCCCAGAGGGCAGTACCCCCAAATCAGAATGCTCCCACACCCAGTCACTGCTCATTTACATCGACGGTTGTGGGGGACTGGCCCCCATCCCACCCTGGCTAACACAAGCCTCCTTCCATGAGCCAGCAGCGAATAATCCAGACCATGTGTCCCTGCGGGAAAGCGGGGGGCCCTACAAGGAAGGACGGAGCTGAGGACTTGACCCCTATAGTTCATGCCTTGACTCTGAACTTGCCTGGACCATGGATGCTGGGAAGGGAGTCCCTGCCCAGCAGCTGAGTCTGGGCTGGCTGGGGTCCAGACCAGCCAGAAGCCACCTGATGCTGGTTTCAGCTGCCTTCCCCAGCTCCGGGGACTGGGGCTCAGTCCAACCCACACCCTTTCTCTCGGTTTCCCTGCTACCTTCATCCACCCCAACTTCCTGAGTCCCTGGGGGCTTCTGCAGTGTTGAACTGTGCACAAAAGTCTCCCGGTTGGGAAGGGAGGGAGGGCGGGCAGCCAGGTGCAGGAGAGACCCCAGTACAAAGTGTCCCAGTGAGAATGAGTTCTTCACTCTGATCCTGACCCCCAGGCAGACAGAGAAATCCAGTGGTGCAGCTCCCCACCCTGCGGGAAAAGGACAACACAATTCTCACCTTTGCTCCAATGGGGAGCTCGGGCTGAGGGCACACTGCAGGCACAGTGAGGGGCCCCGCTGGTGGGGCGCAGGGGACAGCACGGTGCCCCTTGAGCTTTTCTCTGAACACCACCTCCTGTCCCTCTCCACCGCCTTGGGGGCTGCGGAGGGCACGGCCCAGAGCCCGGCCAGGCACACCTGACACGCCCACTGGAACCAAGCCACTATCGGCCTGGAGCTATTAAGCTCCGCCCCGGCGCCCGGGCGCCCCCAGAGCCGTGCAGGTGTGCTCAATTTCAGCCTCAGCCCTAAGGCAGGTGCTCCTCTTACCCCTGGTTCGCGGATGAAGCAGCAGAGGCTTCAGGAAGACAGTGATCCGCCCAAAGCCAAGAGCCACGTGTGGCAGAGCCATGGCCACGCTTTGCCTGACGGACCCCCACGTCCTCACCCTGGACTCTGGCATTTACAGGTGTTCGTGGATGCATGTGCCCAGCCTGGCTCCGGGGGAGACACACAGGCCTGCAGGGACCGGCCCACCCCGAAAGTGAGGGGCCGGAGGCTGGACCCCATAGTCTGCAGCGCCACCCGCCCCCTGCCATGGCCATAATGCGCACGTGGCTCGTGGCTCCTGTTACCACAGACCATTTCCAACCTGGTTAACTGCACAACTGCTGGCCAGGCCCCCGCTTGCGGTGTGGACAACTGCCCTCCTGGGGCTCCATCACCAGCCCTGCTGCAGACCAGCTCCTGGCCAGGCCCCCTTGTGGCTGACACTGCTGGGGGTGATCTGAGCAGGGCTCCCCAGATCTTGGAGCAGGAGTCCTTGGAGAGTGGAGGAGGGGTGCAGGAGGATGGTGGGGGGTCGGCCAGCACAGGGTGCCATATTTTGGAGTCACAAAATGTCAGAAGTAGTGGGACCTTTGGAAGCTCTGATCGACTGTCCTCTCAGAGGCAGACAATGGAGGCCCCAGGGATGAGGCCTGGCTCTTGGCTCAGGGAGCACCTGAGAAGTGAAAGTCACAGTGGGATCAGAGGCCAACGGGAAGCTGTCTGTAAGCCCCTCCTGGGCACCCCGGGGCTTCAGACACAGAGGTATGCAACAATGGGGTTTTTTTGGGGGGGGGCGGAGTGGTGAATTCCCACTGCCTCTACTCTCTGGGGTCGGGAGGTCAGGAGCCCTACTGTGTGCGGGCCAAGGCCTGGCAGGAACAGGAGCCTGGGGGAACACCGCAGGGTTAGCACTCCAGCTGTCCCAGCTTCTGTGACTGTCTTGCAGGAAGGGAGCTGCAAGCACGGCAGCAGCCTTCGGGGAGCAAAGCTGGGAGGAGTATTTATAACTGGAAGGGAGACTGGGAGGAAATGAGTCATAGCTACCACTCATCTGCTCCAGGGGCACTGAGGTTGGGGCTGGCTGCAAGAAAGCTGTTGCAAAGAGAAGAGAATGTATTTACTTTCTTCACCAAACCAGCGGCCAGTTAAGTTTGGGTCATCTACATGTACTATTTTTCCCAAGGCCACCTGCACATCGCAAAATAGGGGAGCACCCTACAAGAACCATAAAATGCAAAGAGCATGGGAAATCGCCACAGCCCAGAGGAGCCCATGCAGATGTGACAGCCAAACATAATGTGGTCCCTGAATGGAATCCTGGAGCAGCCTTAAGGCACTAGGAAGACCCGAGGACACCTTGAGGACACGGTATCAGTGCCGGGCGATTAACAAACTCCAGAGCTCAGAGGGAGAGGCAATCCGGGTGTGGGGTGGGTGGGGTTCTCTGTACTGTCCTCTCAGTTCTTCTGTAAGTTTGAGACTGTACCACAAAATAAAGTCTAGTAACATTTACCAAAGGCACCCACTATAAAAATGACTTTTAAAAAAAATTATAATGTAAATCATCTGAAAATTATTTATAGGGGCGCCTGGGGGGCTCAGTTGGTTAAGAGTCCCTGACTCTTGGTTTTGGCTCAGGTTGTGGTCTCAGGGTTGTGAGATCGAGCCCCGTGCGGAGTCTTCTGGGGACTGTCCCTCTTCCTCTGCCTCTCCCTCCTGCTCGTGTGTGTGCTTTCTCTCTCTCTCTCTCAAATAAATATTTTAAAAAATAAATATAACCATATATAAATTATTTACAATACTTATTAGTAGTTAAGTTTTGGGGGAGTCAACTTACATGTGGATTTTCAAGTGTGTGGGGCGTCAGTGCCCCTATCCCCCATGTGGTCCCAGGGTCAACTATAGTGTCATTATTCCCATTTATGGAAGGTGAAACTGAGTCTCAGGACAGCTTGGGTAACCTGCCCAAGGTCCCCCAAGTTAGTAAGTGGTGGAGGGAGCAGGTGCTTCTCCAGTGGGCTGGGCTGTAGGAAGCACACCTGTTGCCATCACCCCACCCCACCCCGCCATGCACACACCAGTAGGTGCTCTGGGAACCTGGGTGCCTTTTGGGCATGGAGGCAGGGTGGCCCACCTGGGGGCCTGGAGAACACACTGCAGGTGCCTTTCAAGAGTTCTGACAGTTGCTGGCAGCCTTGAGCCCAGCCCCAGGGGCCTGGGGCAGGGGGACGGCTGGGGGAGATCGGAGAGAGCTGCGGGGGTATGGGGGGGCTGTGAGGACTCTGGGGGCACTGGAAAAGCTCAGCAAAGGCACAGCGAAGAGCTAAGGTAGGCGGAGTTCAGCTCCTGGATTTCCCCAAGCCCCCTAGGTTCTACCTGGAAAGAGCAGATCACCACCAGCCAGACCAGAGTTACTTAGGTGCTCACTGGGAGGGCAATTCTACAAACCTCCACGTGAACGACCTCGCTGGGGCTTTGGCTGCACCCTGAGGGAGAGGAGGGTGGCTTGTGGACAGCCCACTGCTGGGCAGCCCCGTTGGGGTGGGAGGCACCCTGAAATGTACAAGCCCACGGATGGCACCGCCCGGGGTCCCTGGTAAGCCAAGCGCGTGTCCGGGCAGAAAGTGAATTTTGCTCTGAGAACATCACCTCCCGGTCCCCTCGACACAGTCACAGCATCAGGGCAGCCTGGAGGAGTCCAGACAGACTTACAGTCAGATCCACTTCTCTCCTCTGGCCCGTTTGAGCTGTGTGGCCTTGCCTGTATCCTCAGCCGGACCCCTGGGGCTCTCTTCTGGTCTGGCCATGCTCCACGCTGGAGCACGTGCTCCGTGCGCCGTGGCAGGCGGGAGGAACTATTCTAGAACAGCCAAATGCCTCATCTGATTGAGGACTTGCCCACAGTCTAGGAACTGAGCCCCGGCTGCCACTCTGCTCCTATGGCCAGCTCCCACGGCCACAGCCACAGCCCCGTTTCCAATGCTTCTGAGCCTGCTGGGACTTGGCGACAGTCACCACCCTGTGCCCAGAGGGCAGAGTCAGGGCGAGAGTTCAGATAGCCACACTTTCCAGATGGCCATCAAACCAGGAGACCCCGAAAGGAAAGCAAGAGAGCAAATGGCCTTAGGCATTAGAGACCAATGACTGAGAAATTCTAGGAGGGCTGATCACACCTGATCTTGTTTCTATTTGACCCAGTGCAGATCTCAGGAATTTTACCCCTGGAATGCAAGGTCCACCGTCTCCTCTCGGAAAGGCCTGGTGCTATGTAAGGAGGACCGAAAGCCTGCACTTGCTACTTGCGGTTTGGCCCTTGAGATGTCATCAACACTCAGAAGTAGATGTTTGGGCCACGTCCAGGGTCCAGCCCGGGGTCCAGCCCGGGGATGACAGATCCCCCAAGTCCCCGGGGCTGGCCAAGACCTCTGTCAACTCCCAAGAATCCCTGGGCTTCTATTGTTGTGGGGGAGAGGGAAGGAAACAGGGTGGGGGTTGTTCTCTGCAGGTAAGAATGTACTCCGGAATCTCAGGCATCTGAACACAGAGGCTGGGCTCAGGCCAGCTGGTCAGCTCCCCGAGAGGCATTTCCTGTGGGCTCCCAGAGTCACATAGCTGCCCTGACGTCCTTTAGCGACCAAGACTCTCCCCACTTCTCCAAGTGTAGCCTGGGGGCTGAGGACACAGGCCCCGGAGTCCCGCTGTATGCACCCGTATGCCAGACCTCCACCCCAGCCCCACCCCCCCGCTTTTGGTTACTCCCGGGACCTCAGTGTCCTCATCGATGGGGACAATCCAGCACTGCTGGGATTCTGCCATCACAGCTTAGTGTCTGGCATGGAGTGTTCTCTCCATAAACACGAGTGGCTAGGACTCTGAGTATCGGAACCTGGGCCAGGTGGGCCAGGAAAGGAGGTACGATTCCAGCTGATCAATTGTGACACAGGCGCTGCGTGCAGGAGGACACGGTGGGGGGGTGCTTGCCCCCTTAACCGCCATGCATTTAAACGAACATTACCACCACCTTTGCAAAGGGAAGCGCTGCTTCCCGCTCTTGCGATCCCATGGTGAGCCCCTCTTGCAAACCCCGAGAAAGTCTGGGCACTCTGACTTCTGCTCAGCAGCGAGCGCAGGCTTTCCTCTTCCCTCCACACTGAGTCAGCATCCTCCCTGCCCTCTTCCCCCAAGAACCGAGGCTCTGTGATGGGCCTGAGGAGTCCTTCCACCTGGCCCTCAGCCCGCAGTCAGACTGTGTCACAGGCCGCTAGCCATCTGCCCCCGGGGGAGTGGGGGAATCTGAGCGCAAGGGGAGGTCCAGCAGGCGTGTCTGCGTAGCCTCAACAACCAGCCCAGAGCCCCATATGCGGCTCCGGATGGGCCTCTCAGGGGAGCAGAAATTCCAGGAAGCTTCTGGAAATGGAAACCACCAGGCTGCCTGGGAAGGAAGGGAAGGCACGGCCTTGCAGATAAGACCCCACAGCCCCGTTCCAGTCCCGTCACTTACCTAGGGCTCCTTGGCAGATGTCCGTGCGTGTGGCCCCTCCAATAATAAACTGCGGGTCATCGCAGATCTCCTGGGAATGAGAACCAGAGTGCTGTCAAGCCACCAGGTTCATGCTTTTGGGTTTAGGATACCCCCGTTCCCACTGGGTGTACCAGGTGCCTTCTCCCCCTCTCCGCCCAGGGAAAGTTTTACAGTTAGAAACAGACTGTGATGGGCTCCTTCTCGCATGCCCCTGCTTCGTGGAACCCCGGCGCTCTGCACTGCCTACAGCCCACTTCCTCTTGCTACTTCCTCTCTACCAGCCGTGGGGTCCCTTGATACTCTGGGGCTGCCCCACCAGCCCCTCTCCTCTGTTCCTGCACATCAGCTGTTTTGTCTTCATGGGATTCCTTACCCACTCTGTTACTGTTTCACCTCCTACCGTATTTCAAGTCTCATTGCCGCCTCCTCCATGAAGCCCTCCCTCACAGTCCAGCCCTCGCTTATCTCTGGGACTCTGAAGCCCTGTGCACTTGAACTCTGCGGTCCAGTGGTGCTGGTGGGCGTGTGCAGGGGATCGGATCTAGCCTCCTGAATTTGTCCACTGGGCCTGGACACCGGCAGCATCTGTGTCCCAGGGAAGCCGCTACAGAGCAGGGCTGTGAGTGGTGTTTCCTGTCCTGGGGCCCTCTCCGGGACTCAGATGGTACCGTCCCCATGTCCCCATTTCACCGGGGGACGGAACAGACCATGGAGATAAAACAATGTAAAACAATGTGTCTTTAGTTACAGAAGGAGCTGGGATTTGCTCTCACTGGAGGACAGCGATAGTGAGCTGCACTCTTCCTGCTCCTGCTAAGGGCGGGAGGGCTGCCTCTAACTGATTAGTAACAAATCTCAGGATGATTCTCCCAGCAGCCAGATGCAGGCCAGTTTTGAACAATTCTGGCCCCTCCCGCCACTCTCTGTCAGTTTCCTGATTCTGAAGTGCTCCACCCCAAAGCCGCAGAGGAAGCCAGGCACAAATCTGGGCTTTCATCGGCTTCGGGCGGGGGGGGGGGGGGGGGGGCTCAGTGTGCAGACACTCCACCCCACATCCTGTGGGGTATTCCTCTCCGGCCTGGATCCGGCCCGGATCCGGCCCCTGTCCCAGCGCCTCAATCTGCAGCAGAACGCATTCCTTTCACGCCTGGCCATGGGTCCCTCACTGCTCAGGTCGTTCTGCTTGGGGGATGAGGCGACAATGAGAGTATGTTTCTGCTTAACCGAACCTGCTGGCCCAGCACTTAGGCAGGCTCACCGATGGACACACCGGGCTTGGTGCCGAGAACCCAGGAATCACATCGCTGCTCCTCCATGTGCCAGGCTCTTCCCCGGCAGGATTTTTCCACTGTTTCAGAAAATTTCCCACACCTCGTGCAGCCTCTCCAAAGAAGGCAAAGCTCAGGGTGGCCCTCGGAGGTGCCTCAGGAAAGTTAGCCTTGTGTACTGCGTGTAGGGACTGGATTAAACGTGGACGGGGTGGAGGCCGTGGGCTCTGGGTCCAGACAAGGGGGTCCGCACCCTGGCTCTGCCACTTTGATGGGTCCTAAGACCCTGGCAAGGTTCTCCACCTCCTTTGGCCTTGGTTTCCTCATCTGTAGAATGGGAATGGTGTGACAAGGGTACCTCCTTTGGTCTTGGTTTCCTCATCTGTAGAATGGGGATGGTGTGACAAGGGTACCTCCCCCTTGGTAAGCCCTCCACAGAAGTCAGCTATTGTTATTATCAGTGAAGAATAAGGGGATGACAGTCCCTGATCCTGGAGGCAGGAGATGTGGGTTGGAGGGTGAATAAGCGAGTCACCACAGAAGTGTGTGCTCTCCAGGTGCAGGGGGGACTCAGATGGCCTGCCCTTGCTCCCACCTGACTCCCCCATCCCAGGGGCTCCTTGGTCAGCGGGAGGTCAGGAAACCACTCCCTGGGAGCCTGCCCCGCTCCCTGCTCTCCCTTCCCTGGGACCCTGTGTCACCAGCCCCTCCTGTCTGTCCGTCTCTCACCCCTTCCTCCCTTGGTGACTCAACACATGACACATCCCACAGCCTCTAAAACTTCATGGCCCGCCCTATCCACCACTCCCCTGCTGCTTTTCAGATGCCCTTCTGAAAGCAGCCATGATACTCTTTCCTTTGGGTCCCTGACCGTGGCGCCTACAGCACCCAGCCATCAGGTTCTGTACCACCTTCCCACCGTGGCTACTCTGCCAAAGTCGCCTATGACTCGCTGATGTCCAAACCCAGGGGACATTTTATTTCCTTTGCTTGACCCCAACAACAGTAGCATTTGAGAAGGCAGGGCGGAGGCAGAGGGTGTGCTCTGTGGGCTCTGCACACCCACAGGCTGGACAGTCCCGACCCAACCCTGGACACCTGTGTGAGCAAATATTTAACTTCCGCAAGCCTCCAGTTCTCCAACCGCTAGATGGGAACACAGCAGCCTCCCTCCCTCCCCCGCCCCTAACTTGTGCAGCTTGCACCCTTTCTCATCCTGCGCAGGGGTCCTGAGATGGCCCTAGACCTCTCTCCTCCCACCAGCCCCTAAAGTGTAAGGAGGCAGAAACTTGACTCACTGTGCCTGGCACGTACATAGTAGGTGTCCCGTAAATGCTTATTTAGTGAACAAAAGAACAGGTGAAGGCATGTGCAAGGTCACTCTGTAAATTGTGAGTGAGGCGCTATGCTAGTGTCCGGTGAAGACATTCTCTCATCTGTCACTTTCACAACTATAACTTCCCTCAAGGCTCTTTACAACCCTGCCTTCATTCAATCCCTGGCTCCACGAAGAATCACTGTTTTTCTGTTCACAGGTGTAACCCCAGCATTGAAGACAGTGCCTGGCATGTAAAGAGGCACTCAGGATGACTGGATGCGGTGGCCCTGATCTCTGGGGACACGGTGGTGACCAATACACATGGGGTCCCTGCAGTTCAGTGTGAAGGACAGATAAAACGTAATTTTATCTATACAGTATGAAAACACTGGAGGAAAGAGGGCTCTGTGAGGAACAATGAAAGAGAAAGAATAATGAAGAGGAAAATATTTAGGCAACACCTTTCCTCCTAGATGAAGAAACAGAAGTAGAGAGCCTAAAAGGTGAAGGCAGGGTCACCCAGCACATAGCAAGAAATGAACTCAAGTGCTGGGGACCCTGCCTAGAGTGCTTCTACTGCGCTTGTTGCCTACAGGCTGGGTTTGGGGTAACAGGAGACCTGGGAGGTCCAGAGGAGTGGATGAAGGGCGGGCACCTTACTCTCAGGTCCGGAATCTAGAGCCTGGGTTCCCAGGAAGTGTTGTTTAGGTTTGGTGGGGACAACCACACAGTGTCCCATGGCAGGTGGAGCCAGTAGGGGTCCCCAGCAAACGAGATGGACATCCGGAAGAGGGGGCAAGCTGTCCTAAGGCCTGCTAGGGCAAGGGGTGGGGATGGGACAAGGGAGGTTAGAGCCCCCCCCCCCCGCAGGCTCCCCAGGGAAGACTCTGGGCCAGTGCAATGAGGAGGAGGAGCAGTGGCTCCCTCCTGCATCACCCCATCCTTCCTTAATCATCAGGGTAAATGTTATGCGGAGGTCTGGTCAACTCCCATTTGGAAAAATAAACAAGAAACTCTGATTGGATAAATCTAACCACGACTGCATGAGACAGTCCTTACTCACAAAAGAACCAGGCTGTGCATTTCCCTCCTCCCTGACGCAGACATAAGCAGAGTTAGAGCCTGACTTTTCCTGGTCCGATACTGCCTCTCGCCCTCCTTCACCTCCCCACCTTCCTCCCACCATCTTCCCGCGGGAGTCCAAGCAAAGTTTCCCTCAGGCCCTCTATGTCACCCCGACATCTCGTAGAACCCAAGGCAGCTCCTCTGGCCGGCCAGCTAACTGCACGGGGCGGACAGGGCGCGCCTGACGCGGCCGGGAAGTGCCGGGGTGGAGACAGGCCAGGGCCGCGCAGCGGACGCGCCCGTACCGAGTAACGGGGAGGGGCGCGCGCGGTGCGCTCCTGGCGCGCTCCCGGCGGCGGGCGCAGGCCCTCCGCGACCCCGGTGCACTGGGCCAGCGGGAAGCCTGGGCCCCGCACGCTGCGCTCCCTTCCTGGGCCCCGCGGCCCTCGCCGTCCCCAGCCCACTTTGGACCCGCGCCCCAGCCGCCCCCAGCCGTGCGCCCTACCGTGGGCCGCTTCCACTCGATGCCCTGCGTCTTGCTGGAGTAGGGTCCCAGCTCCTTGAAACCCAGGGAGGATGGGATGGCCGGGAAGGAGGGGTCCTGGAAGAGCGTCCCGGCCTCCAGGCACTCGTCCCGCAGCGCCTCGTAGTCCTGGTTGAGGTACTTGATGGACTTCTCGTGCGAGCCCAGCCCCTCGGCCGTCTCTCGGTCCTTCACCAGCTTGGCCGCGATGCCGGCCATGGCGCGGGGTCTCGGGAGGGGCGCGGCGAGCAGGGACCGTTGTCGGCAGGGGCGCGGCCTGGTCCGGCGCGCTGCGGCTGGACTGCGGTCCGCGGCGCTGCAGGCGGTGCCTCCCCCAGCAGCAGGCGCCCCCTCCCGGCGGGGTGTGGCCTCGGCGCCGGCGGGGTGTGGCCTCGGTGCCCGGCGGGGTGTGGCCTCGGCGCCCCGGGGTTGTGTGGCTTCCGGCGGGGGGTGGGGCCTCGGCGCCGCGGGGCGGGGGCTGCCACCTGCCGCCCCCCGGCCCGCGGTCAACTCCCCACCTCCAGAGCACTAGGCGGATGGGGGACTTAATCTGCGGCCATTACCTGGACCCCGTGACTTTGTGTCTGACACTGCCGGCGGCTGTGCAGAAGGTCTCTCATTTAGCGCTTGTAGCAACCCATGGGGAGAGGGGTGTCCCCCCGCTGGGGTTCCCATCCTGCAGAGGCGAACAGCGGGCCTCAGAGAGGAGAGGTTGGGTGACCCAGTGTCGCACCAGCGGTTGCGGGCAGCTCAAGGATTCCCAGGCCCTCAGAGCCCGTTACAATCACACGCTGCACATCGCACACAGGGTTCTGGGGTTGGCGACTGAAAATACATCCTCGCAGTTAGATTCAAATTCTAGGTTAGCACCAATATTTCCTTAGTGTAAGTATGTCCCCGACAGTGCAGGGGCATACTTATAGTGAAACGGTACTCATTGTGCGGCGCTTGGCTGGCTCAGTCTGTGGAGCATGCCGTCTTGATCTTGGGGTCATGAGTTCCACCCCCAAGTTGGGTGTAGAGATTGCCCCAAATAGGTATTGTTTATCTGACACTCACCTTGAATGGAGAACAGAGTCAATACTGGTGGGGTGTTTGGAGAGCAGTGAAGGGTGACCACTTCCCCCAGAGGTGCAGGGGTACTGAGATGGGGCAGGCGAATCCCTCAGGTCCACCAGGGAGGCGTGGGTGCACCAGGACTGCTGTCCTCCCCCTCCCTGCACTAAGGGGCAAGCATTTGTGTTTCAGTGGGAAACTGGGGGTGAGTTTGCCCTCCCCACCTTACTGAGGGAGGGGGCGTCACTTGGTGTTGCAGAAAACATCTTTTATTGTCAGGACTGTGGGTGCAGGGGCCACGGGCTTCAACTGGGTAGAAGCCAAGGATATGTGGCTCAACTTCTTACACTGCTGGGGACAGCTCCTCACAGTAAAGTGATCTGAACATCCTGATTTAACACACTTTTTCCTAGCCTATCCGATGGTAGGTAGTCTTTCATTGTGTGTGAGTTGTTTCATAACTCTTGAGTTGTAGATAACCGTGGCTGCCCAAGGTAGAGATGGGAAGGAATCCTGTCCCCTCCCTGCGGGACTCAGCTGAGGCTGGTCCCACGTTCATTTCAATATTCGTTTCATATAAACCAAATGCTTCTTGCACTTTCCCTTTGAACTAGATGTACCATCTACTTAGTTGCCTCAATTAATTGATGAGCTAAATAAAATTTTTAACATGTGTTCATTTAAAAATTTTTTAAAAGATTTTATTTATTTGACAGAGAGAAACACAGCCAGAGAGGGAACATAAGCAGGGGGAGTGCGAGAGGGAGAAGCAGGCTTCCCGACAAGCAGGGAGCCCGATGTGGGGCTCAATGTGGGGCTCGATCCCAGGTCTCGGGGATCATGACCTGAGCCGAAGGCAGTCGCTTAACCAACTGAGCCAGGCGCCACATGTGTTCATATTATAGCTAGATGAGAGTTGGTCATGATTTTTTGTTTAATTATCTTTTAGGGGCACCTGGGTGCCTCCATCAATTAAGTGTCTGCTTTCCGCTCAAGTCTTGATCTCAGGGTCCTGGGAGAGCTGTTTCTCCCTATTCCTTTGCCCCTGCTCATGCTCTCTCTCTCTTTCTCAAATAAATGAATAATATCTTTAAAATTTTTTAAAATAAAAAATAAAGGATTGGTAGTTCCATGGGGCACCTGGGTGGCTTAGCCAGTTAAGTGTCTGCCTCCAGCTTAGATCATGATTCCAGGGTCCTGGGACTGAGTCCTGCATTCAGCTCTTTGCTCAGCGGGGAGCCTGCTTCTCCCTTTGCCTGCTGCTCCCCCTGTTTGCACACTCTCTCTCAGTCAAATAAATTAAAAAAATATTTTTTAAAAGTTATCTTTTACCTTGAAAACAGGAAGAATAAACCACCTTGAAGCATAATTCGAGATTTGAGTATTTAGAATTTGTTTGCAAGACGACAACCCGTCAGGAAACACTTAAAAATCTTTGGAATTAAAAAAGGAAGGAAAAAAAAAAAGAAAAAAGATATCCTGGGTGTTCTCTGCAGTGTTAGTTTTTTTTTCTCCTTTCCTTTCCTTTTCCCTTCCCTTCCTTTTCCCTGCCTTCTCCTTCCCTCCCCTCCTCTCCCCTCTCCTTTCCTTTCCCTGAAACCATCTTTTATTACGATTCTAACCAGCACCAGATCAAGGACCAGTACCACAGGTTGGCTTTCTCCTTGCCCTGCACCTCGAGGACGCCCTCCGTGGAGTCCTTCTGCGTGAGTTCCTGTCGAGCCTGCGCAGTGCGATCATGCCCGCCTCCACACGCGGGCTGGCACCGGGACACACTGAAGTCTTCAGCGCATCGGACCAGCTCCTCGGGGGTTCACATCAGGACTGATGTTCATCTTGCGGAAGCGGAGTGGATCTGTAGGATTCTGGCCCAGGCTTCCTCCCTGGGCATCGGGAATTCCATCTTCCGGTCCAGACCGCCTGAGCGGAGCCCTGTGGGTCCAGGATGCCCCCCCGTTGGTGGCTGCAATCGCCTTTAGTTGAGCGTTGGGTCGGAACCCATCCGGTTGGTTCCGAAACTGCAACGGTGTCCCCTTCGCCTCCCGGTCTCAGGCTTTCTCACTAAGCAGACCTGCGGGGGATCGGATGAGCTCCTGTCTGTGCCTTTCCTAGTCTTCAGGTTATTTCACAACTCTGTACGTTTTTAGGAAACTGACGGGAATGCAAGTAACTCTTGTCCACATAGGTGCAATAGGCTTTACTGGATGGAAGCGGGACCCCTCAGCCTTCCTACAGCTGTTTGATTTATTTTTTATTTATTTTTAAAAGATTTTATTTATTTATTTGACAGAGAGAGAGAGAGCGCAAGAGAGGGAACACAAGCAGGGGAAGTGGGAGAGAGAGAAGCAGGTTTTCCCCCTGGAGCAAGGTGCCTGACCCTGGGCTCCATCCCAGGACCCTGGGATCATGACCTGAGCCAAAGACAGACACCCAATGACTGAGCCACCCAGGCCCCCCTCTACAGCTGTTTTATGTCTATGAACAGATCTCAATGTTGTGTGCCTAACCCACTGGCCTTTTAGATTCTCCTTTGAACTTTATTTTTTAAAAACACCTACTGGTTCCCTTCTTCATTAATGAGTTAAATAAAATCTTGGACCTATGTTCATCTTCTCTTTGTTTTATGCTCATTATTTTACTCTTTCCGGAAAGTATCTTTCAGCACACTTTTACACACCAGCCCTGAGGCTAACTTCCTGTGTTTTCGGTGTTGTCATGGAGCCTAGGGTGTGTATTCATTCTATGTTGCCCTACAGAAGGGATAGGGACCAGCAATGGGCTTCATGGGGTGCTGGATTTAATTTAACAAAGAATGCTTGCACACTGGCCCACACTGCTCCTGGTGGAAGGGTCCAGCCCTGCGGTGAGCTCCCGAGCTTGGGCCTTCCCAGCGTGGCCAAGCACCAGAACCCCTGAGAATTCCGTACTGATTAAAGCTCGCCAACACTGGTTTTCCTGTCAATTCCTTATAAATGTGTATCGTCTCTTTGACTAAAATGGATACAAATCACCTGTCTTGGTCCTTTCTTTGGGTCCCAGTTTTGTTATTGGGCCTCTGTGAGCACGGAATACAACTTTGGGTCTTTGTCCTTTTAAGTTGCTTTGTGTCCACTGAAATTCTTAGTCCTGCTGAGGACCAGGAGGGTGGAGGAAGAAGTCTCCCCCCAGGAGTGGGAGCCCTGCTGCTGGGGGGTGGGGGCCTGCTGAGCTGGGGGCTGGTGACTTCTGAATGCTCCATGGCCTGAGGGCTTGCTGGCAGGTGGTGGGACCCAGGCTGGAGGTATTTGTCCATCATCATCGGGGGACAGTTTCTTGCTAACTTTAAAGTCAGCATTTTTTTTTTTTTAAGATTTTATTTATTTATTTATATACAGAGAGGGACACACACACACACACACACACACACACACACACACACAGAGCAAGAGAGGGAATAAAAGCAGGGGCAGTGGGAGAGGGAGAAGCAGACTCCCTGCCTAGTAGAGAGCCTGATGCAGAGCTCAATTCCAGGACCCCGGGATCATGACCTGAGCCAAAGGTTGATGCTTAATGACTGAGCTACCCAGGTGCCCCACCCTGGCCCAGTACTTGAGGGAACATTTACAAGGGATGGCTGCATTTTGAAGGCATTATTTCTCTGCCCCTCAAAATCTTTTAGAGACCACCTGTTGTTTCCCACTTCCTAAATTTCCCAGAGAAGAGGAAGGAGCTTAGGATTTGTGAATTGCATCCTGCTGTAAGTATTCAGATTCAAGAACTGAGCCCTTGGGGTGCTGGGCTGGCTCAGTCAGTAGAGCATGAGATTCTTGATCTCAGGGTCCTAAGTTTGAGAGCCCCATGTCGGGTGTGGAGATGACTTAAAAAAAAAAAAAAGAGAACTGATCCCTATGCACCAAGTGCTTCAGGATCACTATGGGAGTGGAGTTGCCAGGCACCCCATTTCCATGGAATCACTCTACTTTGGGGTTTGGGTCTGGGGTCACCAATATTATTCCCTTTGCCATTGATTCTTGCCTTTGACCAAGTGCTCAGTTGTCCTTTTCTTACTCCCTACCTCGCTTACCAAACCATCTTCAGCTCTGTCTCTCTCTTACAGGTGTCTGACCTCTGCTGGCCTGCAAACCTGAGAAGACATAAAGTGGAACGTGGCCCCATTGATCGCCTCCTGGCTTTCCCATCAGACCTCACCGCTCATTTTCCCTTGTTCATTTTGCTTATCTCTGTCTGCCCATCCTTTACCCTGTAAGAGACCAGTCCTTTCTGTATGATGATGAGACACTCACAGGTTTCTGAGACTGCACATGTCTCCCTATTGCAATAGTCTTTCTCTCAATTCAAGTGTTATCTACCTAAGTCCCGATGTGCTTCTGTCTGAAATCTCCAGGTCCTCTTTGCAAGTCTGGGCACGCTGCCCGACTGACAGGTACCACCACCTGTCTGCCCGGTCTGCTTTTGCAGCCTTGGGTGAAATGGGAGACCTTGACATTGGCTTCTAGCTCGTGGGTTTCCTGAAACCACAACTGAGAACAAAGGGAAGAGACAGCTTTTCCTGGAACCTGTTAACTGGTTTCACTGATCCAGCACCCACTGGATTCTTCTGGGCCCTGGGTTTTGGGGGGAAAACGTGTCCACCTGGCCAGTGAGATGAAGCTCACAGCTCTCTGGCCGGTTTTCTGGAGGCCAGCTCAGCCCTGAAGGACGTGCCTCACTCCTGCCCACCCACGTGTGGCTAACATTGGTCCCAGGTCCTCTAGGGACACGGGATGGGGGCAGACCCGCCCCAGGGGTAGCTTCCTGCCACCCCAGCCAGGTCCACCAGCCTCCAGGGCCTGAGAACACAGGACTCTGCTCGCAGAGGAACTTCCGCTGCAAATGCACGGTGATTACTGCCCTCACTTAAAGGACATGAAGTTTTTAAAACCTGAATAAAGTGTTCTTGATACTTTCAGAGCCTCTCACAGGATGCTATCTCACTGGCCCATCTCTTCCGCGGGGTTCACCGGGGCGTCCATAGCCACCCACTCTGGGCCTCGCCCTGGGGAACCTTCCTGCAGTGAGTCACTGGGCTGGCCCAAGCGCTTAGCGGCCCTGCATGGGTAGGGCCGTGTGTGTGTGTGTGTGTGTGTGTGTGTGTGTGTGTGTGTGTGTGTGTGAGAGAGAGAGAGAGAGAGAGAGAGAGAGAGTGAGTCACACAGCCTCTGCCCCAACCTCCACACTCGGTGCACACTAAATCTTCATAGTTGGTCAAGGGAGGCCTTTCCTAGTTTTACAGAAGAGGAAAGAGAGATCCAGCAGAGCAGCCGCGAAGGGGTGCTGGGACAAGCATGGCTCCGAGCCCCCTGAACCCAGCCCCCAGCGCTTCGGGTTTCTTCCACCCCAGAGGGCCATGCGGCTGGCAGGGGGCCTGCTTTCTCCCCAGGTTGGAGGCCCAGGAAAAGCCAATCTTCCTCCCCTTCCCCTTCCCCGTCCTTGGCCGAGATCCAAATCACAAGCCTGAGAGAAAAGGAATCCTGGGCTGTTACCTCAAGTGGTTTCATCTTAGGGACCCCTCCCTCTTGGCAGGGCTACAAGGCTTGTTGCTTCCTTGTGAGTGCAGGGAGGGTTGGAGAGGCCAGCTGGGTGCAGGGGGGAGGGTGGAGGGGTGGGTGTGCCAATGCCCATCCGAGGGCCAGAGAGGAGCTGGTCCAAGGTCCCGCCCCTCGTATTGCAAGAGGTGGGAGGTGCTGCAGGCAGAAGAGAAAGGAAGACTCAGGATAGAAAGCACCAAAAAGCCCAGACAGGCTCCTCGGGCGGGGGAGGGACAGAGCAGATGGACTGGAGGCCTGGGGCCCCGTTGGCCAGGGACAGGGCAGCCAACTGCCAGGCCTGTGGTGACCACTGACAGCCACCCAGCCCTGTCACTGAACCACTCTGGGCCTCCACACATCCTTGCCCTCTGCTATATTGGGTCTCAGCAGTTTAGACCTATTTCTTCTCTTTCTCTCTTTTTTTTTTTTTTTGAGGATTTTTATTTATTTATTTGACAGAGAGAGCAATCACAAGTAAGCAGAGAGGCAGGCAGAGAGAGAGGAGGAAGCAGGCTCCCTGCCCAGCAGAGAGCCAGAGCCCGATGTGGGCCTCGATCCCAGGACACCGAGACCACGGAGCCGAAAGCAGAGGTTTTAACCCACTGAGCCACTCAGGTGCCCTAGACCTATTTCATTACTGGTTCTCTTCTGTCCGTTGCTGTGTCCACTTGCATTGGGCCTGTCTTCTTGTGGCTCTTTACCCTCCTTCCAGGCACAGGGCTCAGTGCCCCGCGATTCTTGTTATTGCTGGGATTCCCCTTCCCGGGGGCCGAGATCCCAGGGACCCTTGGGTTTCCCTTCCCCCTGTTGTGGCCCCTTAGTCCTCTGTTGTTGTAATAGGTCAAATGGACCGTGACTCAGTGGCAGCACCAGGAACCCGAGGGTGAATCTGGGGCACGTGTCTTAACCTTCCTGTGCCTCCGTCTTTCCCTCTGTAAACAGGGCTAATGATTTCAGTGTGTCACCACCACATGCTTTGTTAATTCTGATGGGTGGAGGCTTATAAACACAGAGTGGGCTGTTCATAAAAACCAGGTTGGGCTTTGGGGCTTTCCTTCTGTAGTACGAGACCCTGCAGGCACATTCTGGGTCTGAATGACAGAATCCCAGCATTGCTGGAAATTTAGAGTCTTCTAGTTCAGTTTTTATCAAACTTTATTCGGCAGAACATAAGTTCCGCACGAAGCCAATGGATGTTCTGTGCTGTGTATATGGGTGTGAGTGTGTGAATGTTCAGTCAATAAAATAAAAAGTGTTTGAGACACACTTGATAGTATGTTCCCTCTTAATGAATCCTAATATGTATTATTATGTCAAAGGCTCTGATAAGTCCTGCAGCCAAGGATTCTATTTAACGTAGTCCTTCATTTTTGCATCCTCCAGGAAGCAAACACCAACACAAAGTTAGGAGTGCAAGAGATTTATTGGGGGTCCTGCCTGGAAAAAATAAAGGGGAGGGGAAACAGAAGTGGTAGGGGAGACTTCAGGTCACCATGCAAGTCTGATACCTGTGAAGACAGAAGGAAAGCCCATGGGATAGGAGGATCCCCACTGCTGCCCTGAGAAGGTCTCAGCCAACCCCATGGGGCATCCCCAGCAGAGCTGGCCCGTCAGAGGTCTGCACAGAGTGAATCAGTGGGCCCAGGATCTCTGCTGTGTTGTTGCCGGCTGGAGCCACTGGGGAGAGCCTGTCCTCATCTGGAGTGTTCTGCAAATATTTAAATTTTTTTCATTTTTTAAAAGTTGAGGTATAGTTGACATACTACTATGTTAATTTCAGGTGGATAGCATCATAATTCGGTGTTTGTATATATTACAAAATGATCGCCACACTAAGGGTAGTTAACATTCATTGCTATACATAGTTAGACATTTTTTTCTTGTGCTGACTTTTCCGATCTACTCTCTTAGCAACTTTCATACACTACAGTACCAACTCCAACCACACTCTATGACTCGTTTATTCTGTAACTGGAAGCTTGTCCCTTGACCCCCATGTACCCATTCTGCTCGCTCTTCCTACCCCTACCTCTGGCAACCACCACTCTGTCCTCTGTATCTAGGAGTTTCATTTTGTTTTGTTTTGAATCTACATGTAAGTGAGATTTTATAGTATTTGTCTTTCTCTGACTTCTTTCACTCGGCGTGATGCCCTCAAGCTTCCTCCATGATGTTGCCAATGACAGAATTTCCTTCTTTTTAATGGCTGAGTAATATTTCACTGTGTCGATAGAACCCACAGATCCATCCTAACCACTAACGCAGGAAGTGAGTGAGTAAGACCCCGGCCACCTGCTCCGTCCTGGGGAATCCCAAGGAATCCCGAGGGGGCTGGACTAGTTGGAAATGTGGCTCCAGGTTGTGTTCGCCAACACTGTTGCCGAATAAACTTGGATGAACTTGTGGCAAGAAAAACCAGTAACTTAAGAGATGAGGGTTTGGAAAAGAAAAGGAGAAATTTATTTCGGGTGCTGGCAGGTGGGGGAGGTGGCAGGGTCCAGGCCTAAGAACCGACCTCTCAAACGCACGCATACATACAACAACCAAACTCTCCACTCTGACGAGGAGCACCAAGAGCTTTATGAGGGGAGCTGGGATGGGGGAACCTGTAAGGGAGCAGGGAGAGAGAGTGTGATCACGGGCGGGGGTCAGTATGCGTTCAGCCCACTGTTGCTGTCAGGGGAGGGGGCGTTCCGGGTGCGGTCTTTTGGGCATTCCATTGCTATCAGGGCTTTTCTGTTCTGGAATGTTCTGGTCATTGCAAAACATCTTTGTGGATGCCTCCAGAAAGTCGGATAGGAAATAAGCACAATGGGTTTCAGGCAGAGCATGAGTTAAGTCTTGTCTATTTGTGCGGGGTTTTCTTTTTAATCTTTTAAAAACATTTTAACTAGGCTCCATGCCCAGCATAGACCAACTCTGGGATTGAACTCACGACCCCGAGATCAAGATCAAGATCAATCTTGAGCTGAGATCAAGAGGCAGACCAACTGAGCCACCCAGGAGCCCCTTGTCTATTTGTGGTTTTAACTGATGGGGTCTCTGGTTGAGCAAGAAGGCTGGCTGACAGACACACCCCCATTTCCTTATCTGTTCTCTGCAGATGGGCACGTGAGCCGCGTCCACACCGTGGCTGTCCTAAATAACGCTTCTGCAAACACAGGAGCACAGGTTTCTTTTTCATTTTCCTCCTCAGATAAACTGCCACAATAACCCGATGATATATGTCTTGCTCTGTTTTCCACATTTACTGATGAAGAAACAGGCACGGAGCGTTGCAATGAAGTGGCCGGGGCCATCTGGCCACGAGGAATGATGGAGACACAGCTGGAGAGCAAGACTGCCTTTTGGGGAGCTCGGCCCTGAACCTGGGGCTGCAGGGCTTGCTGGGTAAATGGGGAAGGAACACTGTGACTCTTACCTCTTGCTCACCGTGGACTGCTGTGGCCAGCTCCCTGGTGGTTCTTTCTTATTGCCCTTCACCTGCTCCGCTCAGTTTACACCTTGTGTGCGGGGCAGGCTTCTTCTGCCCCAAGATCTGTCAGGCCCAGCACCTCCTCTGCTCCCAGCTCCCATCTCAGGGGCCCCAGGTGAATGCAGCCGGTGCCTGGGACAGAAGAATCAGAGACTCCCCCGGCCTCTGTGACGGAGTGTCTCCCCCTACCCTTTAAATATACACACATGGAGGAGACTTCTTAGGAGACCCACAGATTTATTTTTTAACATATTAAGGTGGGTTTCCAGGCATGGCTACGGTGCCCAGGTGCATACACCATTCCTTTGTGTCATTCTGTCCCCGGGAAGCCTGGGTTAGCTGCTGATGTGCCAGGCTGTCACTGTCTAAGTCTTGGGCACCGAGGCTCTTCCTGAGCCCAGAGAGAGGCTCTGCCAGGGCGGCTCTCTGGAGAGAACACGAGCCCCTGCCTTGGGCCAAATAAGGGAATACCACCAAAGGGGCCTCCCAGCCACGAGATGAGTCTAGATGTGAGTCACCGCTGAGCGATGTGGCCACACAGGGTATGACTCAGAGATTCTCTAGCTCGGGAGGCGAGGGTAAGAATCACAAAGGCGCAGCTCGGAGGCAGAGGAGAAAGGCTGGACCATCTCCTTGTCTAACTGCTGCAGATGGGAGCCAAAGCGGGGGGTCGGGTGGGGTGGGGTGGAAGCGGCAGCCACTGGGGATGCCTGGGGCCTCCTCGGGACCAATGCCGTCCATCAGCTGCCTGCCACTCAGCCAAGTGCCCAGCTCCTCTCCCTCAGGCTGTGACCCGGTGATGCTGGGGACATCCCTAACTCACACTCAGCAGGGAACGTCCTGGAGGGATTTCTTTCCCTCCCAGCGGTCCAGGGACGGATCCAAAATGCAAGTCCCATCAAGACAGGAGGTCTGTTCTGTGATGTGGATTTGAGTATGAATCAACAGCACAACCGTGATTGGTCAGAGCTATAACCCAGGTACTGTTCAGAGAACTCTGCACTTTCGCCAGGACACAAACATTCACGTGTCTGCTTCCCTGCTGGCCCGTCGGTGCCGGAAATGCATGGTCTTTCTTATTCGCCTCCTGATCCTGGCACGGTACTGGACGCGTGATGCTTCCGCGTGAAAGGTCGTTCACGGAAGGATCAGAGGCACCAAGCTTAGCTGCTGCAAAGCCTGCTGGAACCTTGGCCACAGGTGGGGGAGTGCAGCTTGGGGCCCATATCCTATTAAAGGGGTCTCCTGATGGAGAGTTTTATTTGTTAAGATTTTATTCATATATTTGTCAGAGAGAGAGAGAGAGAGAGAGAGAGAGAGAGAGAGAGAGCAGGAGGAGCAGCAGGCAGAAGGAGAGGGAGAAGCAGGCTTCCTGTTGAGCAGGGATCCTGAAGTGGGGCTGGATCCCAGGACCCCAAGATGACGACCTGAGCTGAAGGCAGATGTGTTTCACCGACTGAGCCCTGCAGGTGCCCCTGAGGGGGATTTTCAAGGAGCTCTGATTTTGTGTCTATTGGGAGTGTTTCAGAGCTCTGTGTTTAGAGGGGGAAGAGTGGACCATCCCTCTTTCTAGGAGAACCAGAAGATCCACTTGCTGCGGGTGGGGTGCTCATGACCTTTACCCCAGAGAAAGATGAGACAAGGCCGAGCCTGCATTTCCTGCCACTTTCCACTTCCCTCACTCCTTCCGGGCGGGTCCATTGCTCAGGCTTCTGTGGGTGCTGGGACAGGAGCGGGAGTCCAGGAAATCTCTGGGGAGTCTGCTTGGGACACAGAGCCCAGCCTCCACCCCACGCTCACCCCAGGGGCATTTCCAAGCCATCAAGTTACCCAGGGATCTTGCTTGGCTGCTTGAGAATTTGTGAGAGAGGCTGGAGCTGGGGTGGTGCTGGTGATGGTTATGTGGCAGGGGGTGCGGAGGGGAAGACAGGGGTGAGACCAGGAAGTAGGGAGGGCCTGGATCCTGCAGGGCCTCCTAGGGCAGTGAGGGAGTCACCCAAGTGTCCTGGCTAACCAGACTGCGTGGAGAGGGCCCTGGGCTGGTAGG
The DNA here is from genome assembly GCA_004023965.1 of Spilogale gracilis. Lineage (NCBI taxonomy): Eukaryota > Metazoa > Chordata > Mammalia > Carnivora > Mephitidae > Spilogale > Spilogale gracilis. The sequence goes on from PITA01013915.1 coordinate 52,932, forward strand.
AATGGTGCCCCGAGGGCCTCTTCCTGGCAGCAGAGCTCTTGTCTGGGACTACGCCCCGCCCCCCAGCCCCTCTTCCCTGGGTCCTGCTGGGAAAGGACGGGCTGGCAGAAGACCATGGTCCCCCCCCTCCGCCCCCCCTCCTCCCAGTTCTCTTCCCAGTGGAGCACAGGCCACAGCCCCACTGGAGAGAAGACACCCCTCTCCAGGCTTTTGTGGAGCCGGATGATTTGTCTGAGTCTCAGGCGGGCTTTCTAAAGGCCACGCAGACTTCCCCAAAAACAAACGGGAGCCCGAGCTGACGTCTCTATCCCAGTTCTGCTCTCCTCTGTGAACGGTGGGGCCCGCGACCTGCCTCTGGAGGGGGAGTGGGAGCGCCTGTGGACGCCTCTTCCGTGCTGTGTTGGCTCCACCACACGGCAAAACCTGCATTGCTATTTCGAAGCAAGAAAAACCCCAATATAGCTACAGAAAAGGAACTCCCTGCCTCTAGAGGCCTGTGATGCTTGTTGGCATAAACAACTAAAAGTGACAAAGTGTATTGAGGGGGCTCTGGGACAGCCACAGCTCCAGGTTCCAAAACCCTCTGGCACTGATACTGACCCATCCCTTTATCTCCTCTCTAATCTATCCATCTATTTATCCATCCATCCACCATCCATTCACCCACCCATCCATCCACCCATTCTCCCATCCATCCATCCATCCACCCAAACACCCACCCACCCACCCACCCATCCACCCATCCATCCATCCATTCACCTACCCAACCACCCATCCACCCACCCATCCATCCATTCACCCACCCAACCACCCATCCACCATCCATCCACCCACCATCTGGCATCTCCCTCTCTCTCTCTCTCCTATCTGTCCCACTCATGCCTAGCATCTGTTTAGTAACTGGCTGATTGTCCGTTCATCCACCATCTGTGTGACCTGTGGACAGGTGTAGCACTGCATTTTAGCCGTGGAGCAGGCACAGGACAGTGCTCACAGAGGATTTAGGCATGGAAATAGGTAGCCATGATTAAGCCTGATAGTTGCTACGGCGGGAAGTACACATTAAGGACTCTTACCCAGACTTGGGGAGTCTTGGAAGGCTTCACTGAGGAAGTCATAACCAAGGGGGTGCCCAGAGCTAGTGAGGGTTGGTGGGCTGACAGGAGGTGTGGAGGAGGCCAGCGAGGAGAGTGGGAGCCAGGACAGGCGGCTCAGTGAGCTAGCTGAACAAGTCTGGGCTGTGAGAAGAGGGCTTCAGCCAACACTTCAGCTTGAGTGGGGCAAACGGGCTGTTGGGGCAGGAGGACAGTTAGGAGGCTGGGTGCCTGCCAGCCCCGTGTCGGAGATCTCTGTCCTCTCCAGCTAATATGTCCATCCAAGGATTTTCTTTTCTTTTGTTTTTAAATGATTTATTTATTTATCTATTAATTAATTAATTCATTCATCCATTCATTCATTCATAAGTAATCTCCGTACCCCACATGGGGCTTGAACTCAGAACCCCAAGATCAACAGTCATGTGTTCCACCGACTGGGCCACCAGGTGTCTCACATTTTCTCATTCTTTTTTTCTTTTTAAGATTTTATTTATTTGACAGAGAGAAACACAGCCAGAGAGGGAACACAAGCAGGGGGAGTGAGAGAGGGAGAAGCAGGCTTTCTGCTGAGCAGGGAGCCCGATGTGGGACTCGATCCCGGGTCTCCGGGATCATGACCCGAGCCGAAGGCAGTCGCTTAACCAACTGAGCCACCCAGGCGTCCCACATTTTCTCATTCTTTAGGGAAATGTACTTTCGTTGGATTTGTTATTCGCCATTGAACAGCGTCCAGACTCTATAAGTTTACATGTCAGCATGCAGATTTTCATCTGCTGCTAATGCAAATAATTTCTTTCAGGTAAAAAATGAAAGAACAAAGCCTCCCACCAAGTAAATCAGAGACAACCCCCACCCCCACCCCGGAATCAGTTTCCTTGTCTTGTATGACATTAGCCAGTTTTGTATATAACTCAGAATTCCTTTTTTAACATTTTTTATTCAGTGCCTAGAAATTTAAACAAATATTTAACATTTATTTTAAACGGCATTACCATCCTGCTGGTTCTCTCTTAATGAAGTGAGCAAATTGTCAAAAAAAATTAGGTAAATAAATGCAGCTCACTTTATATTTATCAAAGTGAATAAATGACATAAAATTTTGACTTCTATAAAGTTATACTTTGTCGGGGCTCTTGGGTGGCTCAGTGGCTTAAGCGTCTACCTTCGGCTCAGGTCATGCTCTCCGGGTCCTGGGATCGAAACCAGCATTAGGTTCCTTGCTCAGTGGGGAGTCTGCTTCTCCCTCTGCCTCTGCCCCTCCTCCCATTTGTGCTCTCTCAAATGAAAAAATAAAAAAAATCTTAGTTTCAAGTTGTTGACCCATATCACTGTGAAAATCAAAACTGGCATCACCGACCCCACGTGCCGTGGCAGTGTCGGTTTGGTGGTCCTGCCCACTGCCTGGTGGCTGGAACTGAGCAGGACTTGGCGCCTGACACGCATAGATGGGAAATAAAGGTGCATAAATGAGAGGGGGGGTCCCTCGCAAGCGTGGACACTCCGAACTCCCCTCCAGGTGTCCAGGTCTGCGTTTCCCTCGTCTTCGGAGGCAGGGGGATCCTCTCCTGCGGCGCTTCCTTTTGTTTTGGCATC